>ML685766.1:40219800-40335885 GCA_007922175.1 Pelusios castaneus
GTGTGTGTGTGTGTGTGTGTGTGTGTGTGTGTGTGTGTGTGTGTGTGAGAAAGAGAGAGAGAGAGAGAATGAATAGTAGTCTTCATATATGTTGAGGACTGCTAAATAGAGGACAGTTGATGCTCAGTTCTCTAAATCCATGGATGGTAGGACAAGAAATAATTAGCTTAATTTGTAGCAAATGAAATTTAGGTTAGATATTAGGAAAAACTTTCTACTGAGGAGGATAGTTGAGTAGGTTAACAAGGGAGGTTGTGGAATCCTGTCACTGGAGGCTTTCGGAAAGGTTTAGCCAAACACCTTTCCAGGGGTGGGTTAGATTTACTTAATCCTGCCTCAGTATGAGGAGCTGGCCTTCTCAATGTCCCTTTCAGCCCTACATTTCTGTGATTCTGTAGATACTTCTGAGCTAGACGGTCACGCTGAGTATGTGCATTTGAAGCATCTCACTTCTACGTCAAAAATTCCATGTCTAATATTTTGCCCCAATATGTAGCATTTTGCTTTGGTTTTTTTGTTGGTTTCTTAGTGGAATTGAGAGTTACCTTCTTTTCTCAAGTGTTGGTCATTTAAATTTTGTTAGAAATCCTAGATTGAAGGATGCAGAGTAATAAAACATCTTAGGCCAGATCTATGCTCAAAAGTCAAGTTGACCCAGCTATGCTGTTCAGAGGTGTGAAAAATCCATACCCCTGAGAGGCATAGTTTATGATGACTCACCTTCAAGTTTCAAGTCTGACGAAGTGGGATTTTCTCCCACGAAAGCTCATGCGATTAATAAATCTGTTAGTCTTTAAAAGTGCCACAAGACTCTGTTGTCTTTCTACAATAGACTAACACGGCTACCCCTTTGGAATTTGACTTCAAGTTTAGACAGAGTTAGGTTGACTGAAGAATCCTTCCATTGACCTAGCTACTGCTTCTTTGGAAAGTGGACTAAGCTATGTCAATGGGAGAGCCCCCTCCTGTTAGTGTAGTGAGTTACTCAATGAAGCACTAAAGAGGTTCGCTTGTAGCATTTTATCGAAGACATAGACTTACTGGAGAGTGATAGTAGCATATTTTACTGTATATTCATATAGGACTTTTAATCCTGGACTTCAAATACATAGAAATTACTTTCCCATCACTAAAAAACAGTCACCTATGGAGGGCACTATGGCAACTGTTTAACAGTGTGTAACAATGTTACAGTACAATTAAAAAGCAAGAAGTGAAGAATACTTGTGTATAACTGAAACTATAGGAGGGAGGTTGACTAGGTAGAATGTAGAGCTACCCTATTCTTGAGAAGAGTGCCATAAGATCATTAATGGTCACAGAGTATCAGGATCATAGGCTATGTCTACACTTGAAAAGTTAGGTCGACTTTATGAAGTCGACTTAATATGGTCGACTTTAAGTAGACTTAAAGTGGACCTTATTAAGTCAACAACAAAAGTTGACTTAGCTTTTCAAGTGTAGACATGGCCCCTTTTCGACTGTATTAAGTCGACTTAACAAGCTCCACCAAGGCACTAATCCCCGTCTCCACTGGCTTAAGTCGACTTAATAAAGTCGACTTAAGTGCTAGTTCGAATTAAAACTAGGTGTTATTAATTTGAACTAACTTTTCCTTAATTCAATTTAAGGAGCAGTTTAAGTTGACTTAAGGAAAGCCCAGTGTATAAGTGGAGTATTTTAAGTCAATTTAAGCCTCCTTAAGTTGACTTAATTTGTAAGTGTAGATGCACCCTTAGGTTTTTGTTTCATCCAAAGAATGAGGCCTCCAGCAGCATTAAGTTTAGGTATTGGCTGAGTCCTGACCCGGAGAGGCAAGAAATCAGGTCCACTTGCTACTTTCTTCTAGCACCTGTGTTTTCCCGTGAGATTTTGCCATCCACAGATTGACCAGATGTGTGTCTGGTTAACCCATCTGATATGTTAATAAATCTCAACATACAAAACTCAACAGCTCTGGACTCCATACAGAAACAAAGTTCATGTAAAAAGCAGAATTGTAAGTAGATTTTGCACTTACAATTCCTAAGGAAAATTCCCCCATCGTAGTTTGAATTTATCAAATCACCCTGACCTTTCTAACCCAACATACAGATAATAAAATGGAAATGCCTTTGGGGACATCAAAGGAGCTATGCTGAGATGAGGATCCAAAAATCAGGCTTAGAAGAAACTTTTCATTCACTGCAAATCTGGCAATTTCCAGGTCAAATCAATTTTTCAAAGCACAATTTCATAGGGAATGTTGTTTACCACTTAAATTCTGGAAAAATTACAGCATATAAGGTGCCTTTCAGCACATATAGAAGACACTGGCCCCAATTCACAGGTGGTCTGAGCCCCATGCAATCAATTACCAGTACAAAATGCTTACGTTCTCATTGGTAGCATCTCACACCCACTTTTGACCCACTGTATGCTGGCATTAAGGGTCAGGATGATGGTGAATCTGGTCCTGATCCTTGCTATGTTATAACTATTACAATTTTTGATTGTGTTAATATGGCCAATCAGTCACATGGTCAAAGTTAATCTTATGTGGAAGCATTTGCAGGACTGAGGTCTAAAATAAGAGAAGATTTAGCATGTGAAACTGACAATAGGAAGACAGGTGAATGGGAGGAGAAGGGTTTGTAGAGGTTTTTAATTAATTATGATTGCTTCTTGGTAAACATCTACATTTTTAAACATTTACTATACTTATATTTATAAAAATATTAGAAGGCAGTAAAGTCTGGTCTGATAGAAATGCAGCCTGATGTTTCAGTGTTTTGCAACATTAGATAATTTTTTCCATATACAGGATCAATTGTGCTGTGGGGTGGGTGGTAGGAGTTCCTCACTAATCAAATGCTGCTTTATAGGCTACTCAGCTTGAATCTCCCTTCTCTTACATCTTTTTTAGACTCAGAGAAACTTCAATGACTTCAGTGATGCTCCTGCTTTACACTGGTGTGTGTTTCGGTTGGGCTGTTACTCAGAATTTTCTTTGTATTAATTTATTTACAATGCCCCTCATGCACTGCATGGCATAACAAAATGATCTGATGAAGCTAAATTGGATACATTACAGGAAGCTGCTCTAGCTGGTGGTGGCTTCCTAGAGC
The DNA here is from genome assembly GCA_007922175.1 of Pelusios castaneus. Taxonomy (NCBI): domain Eukaryota; kingdom Metazoa; phylum Chordata; order Testudines; family Pelomedusidae; genus Pelusios; species Pelusios castaneus. The sequence goes on from ML685766.1 coordinate 40,222,908, forward strand.
CACCTGTGGACTGCTCTGCAGCCCAGAAAGTAGAGCTCACTAGCCACAACCTCAGCGTACACTCAACACCGCTGTTCCAACTGGCCTGACATTGGTGGAAGAATCTTTGGGCAATGCCTGGTTGGGGAAGCTCCCTGAATTCCAGCAGCCTAAAGGGCGTGGAATGCAGCTCAGAATCGGAGCTGCTGTTTCCATTACTTTACCGAGGTGCATGGGTCTTCTGCTACAGGCTGCAAGTCCAAGAACAAAGCAGGTACTGTCTCTACTCAGGCAGATTGCTTCGCAATGGAAAGCTGCAGTGCATAGAAAACTGCAACAACAGATTTATGGCTTCATACATGGCAAGAGGCTGAAGGGGGGGATGGGCACCAAGTTTGGTAAGATGACAGGATTTCAGCTAAATGGGAGTTCATGTTGCCACCTCTTGCAAGTGAGTGAGTTTGGTGGGGTTGGAGCCATTCTTGAGCTGACACAAAGCTTCAGCCCCTTAGGAAGTTTCAACCCTGCCTGGCAAACTTTGCCCAGCTGTCCACAGCCTGACCAGCCTGTTAGGGCATTTGCAGGAGGCAGGCAGATGTCCTGCCCCTCCCCTTAGGAGCAGGTACCATTCTCACTATAGGGGGGTGGGAGCAGTAAGAGCCCAGTACCTCTGTTCCCTTCCCTCTTGAGCAATACGACAGCTCTTCCTCCTCCATCCCTCAGCAACACCCCACCTGGGAAGGGGTAGAGGGGACCCTGCTGCAGACTTGCCCCCCAAGCTTGGGAGCGGGAGGGTGAATTGCCGCAGGAGCTGCGTGAGACCTGGGGTGGGAGGCAGAAATTAGGTGGATGCTGAGGGGGCAGGACTGATTGAAGGATTGGGGGGAGCAGGATTAATTCCTGGGCAAGGGGGGATGGTCAGATCTGGACACGGGGGACACAGAACTAATTAGTTTGAATTTTGAGGTGTAGCGGGACTGGAAGCTTAGCACCATCAGACAGCCAGAGAAAGCATCTGCAGCAGAGTCCAAAATCACTGCTTAAGATTGCAGTGGATGCCAGTGTCTTAGTGATCGATCATAGTCCAGGGCAGATCAAAATGGAAAGAGAAATGCAGTCTTTGTCTGTCTCTTCTTTGCTGTGTGGTCTGTGCCCCTGATTTCCTCTTATTCCCCGGCCTTGGTTCACCCATGTAAATGTGGTTGCTTTTCTCATGTTTCTCCCTCTGCTTCCTTTGTCTGTTTTTATCATTAGTCTGTCATGTCCAAACTCAGATGGTGAGCTCCTGAGCTCAGGGTCTGTGGGTTTGATTCTCTATTGCCCTGGGCTGTATATTGTCATTTGCATGAGGATACAGTGGGTGAAGGGAGGTCTTATTAAGCTGCGATTCTGCTTTCGGAGCATCTTACACTCACTTTGCATGGGTCTAAATCAGTTGTTCTCAACCTTTTGCGGGTCGTGACATGCTTGGTAGCATGTTGTGACTCTACAGGACACACCAGCCCACCCCCGTCCCAGTCTGAATCCAGCCAACTCCCCAGCTCTCCACGATACACTTACCGCTGTGTGTGGTGACACAGTAATGTTTACCGACACAGTAGTTGAGGACTGCTGGTCTAAATGACTATTCATGATGCACGATGCAGGGCAATGGGAAATAGGGCTCTGTGTCTTTTCTATATTTTGTAAAGTCCCTAGCACATGCCAGACTCTGTTTTAATGATGATAATTTCTTCGATGTTGCTGCATTGTCTGTGAGGTTTCTTTGAGCAGTATTTTTTTCCGGCAGGCATCAGCCTGTCTGGAACTAAACTGCCTGAGATCTTTCCCAGGGCTCGGGTATGCCAGCCAACACATCAATCCACTTTTGTTTTCATTATGCTGGCTTCCTGTGAAGTTTCAAATTAATTTTAATGCCTCCCTCACTTTTAAGGCCTGTAAAAAGGCATTGGTTCTGCCTACCTTAGTGAACTGGGGCCTATTCAGGAGTCCAGAATATGGCTTCGTAGGTTCGTTGATGCTGTGTGGTTAACTGTTTGCTCAGTTTGCTTCCAGAGCCAGGGCTTTCACTTGTTACTTATCTAGTTTCTGAAAGTATCTCATCAATAAAATCCAAACTCTTCTTCCTCTCCAAAACCCCAAAAGGAATCAAAGGCACCACAGGCTTTAGCTTTAGCATTGAAATGTCTTTTTTTCACCTACATCATTAATTCTAATTCTGTTTATGCAGTATCTTGGATAGGTTGGTTCTGTAGTTGAGACATTGGAGTCACACTCAGGAGATCAGTAGTCAATTCTCAACTCTGCCACAGATTTCCTGTGTGACCCTGAGCAAGTCACTTAAAATCTTTCTGTGCCTCAGCTAGCTAAAATGGGGACAATAATAGCTCCCTGCCTCATAGGGCTGTTATGCAGGTAAGCCTCTTAATGTTTGCAGGGAGCTTATTGGTTAAAGATACAATAATACAGGAAGAATTAAAAAAATCATTTATTCAACTCCTTACAGCCTCTTTAATAAATAAAGTCATTTCTCCCTTTCACAACTGACTAGTATCTCTTATTAGGAGTTGCACATGAGGTGATGTGGGATGTGATTACCTCTTGAGTGCGAAAACTGTTTCTATTATATGCTAGGGTGGTAAAAAAAATCACCAGTAAAATCTAGCATAGGTTATATTGCTGTTGACCAAGATTTGTGTGTGTGTTTGTGGGGGGAAATTTCAACAATGCTCTGGTTAACCCCTTCCTTCCCACTTTCTAGTGTTTACACTTGTAAGCCCCTCATTAACATCTCCAACATCCAGTGAAGGCCAATGTGTAGGTCAGCTAGTCTGGAAACCATTCTTTGGTAACAGAGGGTTGCTGAAGCCTTCCCTCGATGGGAATTTTCTTCCTTAGCATGTGTATCAAGGACACTCCCACTGCTTGGGAGGCAGGGATTTAAGGAATCAGAATAAGTAGCACATAGGATGCCCAATTCACCATTGCCTTATCCCTTGTGTCACTATTTACACCAGCAGAAAATGGGTATAAAACCAGAATGATAATGTTTCCCAGCCACTTTGCACCAGTGTAAGTGATTGCACAAAGGTGCAAGGCAATAGTGAGTTGGTTTATAGAGTTCTCTGGCACCCTTCGTATACTGGACTTCTTTTCTTTCACTCAGTCATTTCCTCCCTCTTTTCTATGCACATTTCATAAGCAGAAAGGTGGCCTGTGCCTGAGTCTCCCCTGATTTACACCCAGATAAGTCAGGACCAACCTGCTGTGAATGAAGATATCTGAGTCTAAGGTAGAGGAGACTCAGGGCCTGGCATGGAAGTGATTGGAAAAACTTCAGAATTTCAAAAATTTTGATGATGAAAAATGAGGCAACTTTTCCCATCAATTTTTCCCACTAGGTCTAGCCTGGCTATTGCCTCTTACGCAGCACTTCGGATGGGACTGAGACATTAGGTTAGTACTCTGCTGCAGATACAGGAGGAGTCCTCTCAGAAGTCTTGCTAGCGGCCTGAGATTAGGCTCAGATGTGGATCTTCTGTGTGACAGCTGAGCCCTCAGAGCTGGCTGCGAAATGCCTTATTTTATTTTTTTTCTCTCCTAACATCAGGCTGCAAATGAAAACACCTTTTCAGTCCTAGTATTATTTCCCCTATGGATGCCACCTTTAATGTGTGCTATTCATTGTTATAATGGCTGCACCTGTGTGCAGCAAGAACATTGGAGCCGCAGCAGCTGTGGACTGTAATTGCAAAACATTATTTTCCGTTTCTTCCTGAAAGCTCTTTTTGTTGTTGCTGGTGCTGAGAAGATCCATTTATAATGACGGCAGACCTCTTTCTTGCCACAGGGTTCCCTATAAATATATTGCACCCATTTCTAAACAGAATTTCTTCAAAGACCCATGTGTGTGTTGCGCGCGCGCGCACACACACACACACACACACACACACACACACACACGAGTACATAATGACAGGACCCTTCTGTGGGATTCTTTGTGTGCGGTCAGTGGGCAGGTTAGAGTTGTTCATGTTATCATCGCTGAACAATAGTCTCTACACAAGTTGGCATGGAGGGGCAGCAGTGATTAATCCATTTCTTCCTCAGATATTCTCTCCCTGGTGCCTGCAATACTATGAATCAATTTAGCCCTTTCAGGCTTGGATTAAAGCACGTGCTGATTCGGCTTGCACGTGGAATATGTGTGTGTGTGTAGAACAGAGGCTAAGCAACTCCAAAGCAGAGGGCTTTTAAGAAGTGTCTATTTTAATTTCACTTTTCTTAGCTATCATGTTGTATTTAATCCATGGACATGCTGCTAGCTGGTTGATGTTTCAGGTTGTGCTTTGTAAATCAGGGTGGAGCTAGAAATCTGAATTTTTATTGTCTATGACTGTTCTGTTACCCCCAGTGAAATGACTTTGTGTCTGCAAGCAACAGACACAAATATTTTATAAACCCACACTGAAGGGAAGCTGGGTTTGGAATGCTTCTCCTACTGCTTCCAACACAAGCGTCTGCCACTTAAGTAAAAGAGAACTAAAAGCAGTTGGAGGTGTAGTATCATCTCTGTGGGCCAGCCAGCAGGGGGCAACATCATTCCGACACATTTACACCCAGCAAGGCCAGAACATTACATCATCTATCTATTCTAGTGGATGCAGTGTGGTGTAGGGAGCTAGCAGTGTATCTGATGCAGAGAAGGGAGGATTAAGAACCTGCTAATTATGCTAAGAAATATTGTCTGAGACAATAAAAAATTGCATGCAGTGGCATGTACAGTGCATGCCAGCCTATACTCAAGGTTTTCAAAGAAAAGGAAACAGACCCCAGGCTCAAAGGCTATGTCTACACTAGCACTTTTAAGTCAATTTAGTGTGTCTACACTTAAAAATTAAAGTCGACTTAAAGGGGAACTTACAAAGTTGACCTAGAGCGTCCACACTGGATGCTCTAGGTCGACTTTGTGGGGCTAGGGGGACCTTGGGCAGGTCCACGGTGGTGGGGGGGGGGGAGCACCCCCTGTGTACAATGGGGCAAAGGGGGACAGGGACCCTGGCAGGGCAGAGCCCTGTGTGTGACACTGTCTGGATTTAGGGAAGCATTTATGATATTATTTTCTATGGATATCTCATAAATGCTATAATCCATAGGAACTATGTCATGTTTGGTATTAATAGAAAGGTAGTAATTTGCTGGGAATGATTATATAGTTTATGTCTAGGAATTCTATTTTGATTAGAAGTTAAGAATTTGATGTTATATCCATACTTTAACTTGTGTCCTTCTGGAGAAATGTCTTAGACGGGAGGGTGTGAACAACCATTGTCTCCTTAATGTTTAGGAATTTTCCAGGTACAATGGTCCCAGGGAGTATCCTGATGAGCCATTGTGGACATAAAGAATACAACCATTGTACCTTTAATGGCTCATCAGTTTACTCCCTGGGACCAAGCTTAAATCGACTTAATTTACCAGTGTAGACGCAGCCTCAGTATGGTTGTTATAGCATTTTGGGGTGCGACTAAGAGAGAGAAAGCTGAATAAGTGGATGATAAAAGTAAAATAGAGACTCCATGCTATCCTCAGTTCTTCACCACACATGCTTTGATCTACATTTCATAGGGCCCAATAAAACCTTATTATTCCAAGCCTACAATCTGTTCCCCAACCTGAAGCCTAATCTGGATTATGGTCATTCTATCACCTACTGAATGGGAGGATAAAGTACAAGGGAAGGCATATACAATGTTCTATTATAGGTGTTATGGTTCAGCAGCAACAGCAGACGCCTAAACTGATCTACTTATTTAGGTATTTAGTAGCGCCTGTAGTTCTAGTTCCTCATCAGTTCTACTCTCACCAGTAGAGGGCACTGCAAACATAGCCCTTCATAGAAGACAAGGAAAACATGAGAAAGTGTAACCAAACAAAATCAGCATTGCATATAGGAAGGAAAGAAAAATACAGACAAGACATGGAAGGAGGGTGAAGATGTGCCTATATTACTGTGAGATCTGGAACGGTTACTCTGGATTGTAGGAAGTCTGAGGTTAGACAAAAAAAATCAAAACCAGACATCTGGCCACTCTTGTTAAAAGGGATTAAATATTTTCCTAATGAAGGGCTCACATAATTGAGTCAAATGCTCCTTATTATACTATTACTATTATTATTTATTAGTAGTATCATTATTATTCTAATTAATACTTCAATGCTGTCTGAGTAAAATATATCTGTAACATATTGATGTTGTGCAGGCATAATTAAAAATCAGGCCACAAACCAGCATCTGTACTAATACATGTAAATCGGCTACACGTTCCTGATACAATTCCGGGTGCTGCTATTATGCAGTTAGTCCAGCAGGTGGCAGAATTTCCTAAAGAATTTTGAAGATGAGATTCAGAAACAAGATGACACTGCATCTGCAAGAAATAAAGGCAGAGCATGGGACCCCGGGTTTTTTTTCCCTGATTTTTTTTTGACAGACAGAGTTTTCATCTTTCTATTTTTGTATGTTTTTTTAAAAAAAGTGTAAGTGAAAATAATAATTAGCAGCCCAGTAACAAATTAGATTTTAAATGTCTTAGCGTTGCAAACCAGCAGGGAGATAAAATACAATCAATCTATTTCTTAAGGGATAATTATAATACTGCACTTTAAGTCTAGATTTATTTCGTGGTTAGATTCCAAGACACATCTGAATGCTTCATACAAACAATACCTGAAAGCTAGGGCTATATTTGAAGTCCTATTCAACAGCTCTGGAAAATGTTAGTGTACTGTTATTTTTTTTCTCAGATTGTTTTCCTGGAAGTTTCCTGAACTTCCCCAGTTTTTCTGGTGTGTATATGTGAAGGTTGTAGGTGTGAAAGTGAAATGCTGATGGCATTAAAATAATGCTACAGCATAATGTGAGTGGGCACTGTGAAATCTTTTCTGCACACCTATTCTAATGTCCTAATTTCTGACTGGAAACCCTCTAGTTACCTGAGTGTCAGCTCCATTGGTAATATAAACATGGCAATTCTGCTCCAGAAGGTTTCATGAGGATGACAAGATTGAAAGGACTGTGCCATCTAACCTACATTTAGTGAATTCTCTTTTTTCTCCTTTGTGAACGTAAGGCATGTGAAAGATACTGGAAGGCTATTTATTCTCAAAGCTGGTGTAGTAGCAATATAAGTTTCTTCACACAGCATGGCAAATATGCTCCAACCCTATCCTGGAGGTCCCACATCTAGGTGCAAGAGAGTAGTATAGTCTTCCTGATCATTAATTCCTGGCCCTTTCTGGTGAGATTGCAAATGAGGGTTCCAATTAGTGTCATTGTAGTGGTGGTCTGGTGGTATGGATACCCACAGGAGCTGGACTGAAGCCATCCATTGTTTTCATAAAGGTCACTGACCAGCCATCAGAAGGCAATGACCTTTTCTCATTAGCATTGCATATTCAACTTCTATCACAGGGGTCCAGAGATGAAAGGTTACATCCATATATCACTTATTACCGACTCCCTGGCCATTCCAGTCTTCCCATAGAACATTTTGTAAAATGATCTAATTTTTAAATCACCAGAGCAATGCTAAGAAATTCTGATTTGGGTTGAGAAATTTCCTCATCTGAATTTCAGAAGTGAATTTAAGCCCTCAGCTTTTCCCATTGTTACTTATGTTTCTCAGGGGTCTATAATATTTAAATTAAGGAGAGTCAAAATTGTTTTGTTTACCATGCAGACATTTGGGGTTTGAAGTATTTCTTGACTGGGATAGATTCCAAAGGGGTAGCCGTGTTAGTCTATTGTAGAAAGACAACAGAGTCCTGTGGCACTTTTAAAGACTAACAGATTTATTTATCGCATGAGCTTTCGTGGGAGAAAATCCCACTTCGTCAGACGCTTTGAAGATGGGAAAGTTACAGAATGGGAGGAAATTAAATGCAGGGGAGTGTATGACATAGGATCAGGTCAGGCTGTAACAGCAAATCAAAATAGGTGTTAGGATAGCGGCCGGGTGAGCCCGGGTTGGCTTTGGTCTGATAAATGCAAGTGCCACAGGGCTCTGTTGTCTTGACTGGGATAGTAATAATTTCTGAGCTATAGCAAAGCAGCAGGTGTGAGCTGGCTCTGTTTATGCACATTCTATTCTATTCAGCAGTTTTTGTTCTTACATGAGGAGGGAAGCAGAGAAGGGTGAACAGTTGGTTGCACAACAGCAATGATTATTAAATCAAGCAGATTTTTTTTTTTTAAATTGTTAACAGAATGGGACTCTGGCTCTGATTGCTCCTTAGAATCTCCTGATTTTTGTGGTGTGTCTAATGGCTGCGAAAGCCAGCGTCAATTCATGGTGTAGCACTAAACTGGAGGAAATTGTTTGAGGGAATTAGTCCCATAGAATACATTAAAATTGGTGGTTGTGTCTTAGTCTTCTTCTTCACACATTACTCAAAACAACAGAGTCCTGTGGCACTTTTAAATATTAACAGATTTATTTATCGCATAAACTCTTGTTTATCTTTCTTCTAAACAGTCAGAAAGGTTCATACTCTACAGAGTAGCCTGGAAATGTAGGTGGGATTTGGATGTACATGAAATCCATCTGTAGTTTCAGATGTGGGTGTGGAGGCTTTTGTATTGAAGTTATTTTATAAAACACAATAGAAGAATGGAGTAGCACATACTGTACTTCACCCCCATAACTTTTTCCTACATTGGAAAAAGTATATAGAAAGAGTGGGCCAGATTAAGTTGCGGGTTTGCTCCATTGTCATGAGTGGCAGATTCATGCTGAAATGTCTTTCTGTTATGTTGTCTGGAGGCCTCATCAAGCCCCTGGTTCAGAATTTATTAATGGCATGGAAGTTTTTAACTCCCAGCTGAGGTCTGTGTAGGCCTAACTTTTAAGCCCAGCTGGACTCAAGTCTATCTGACCCAAGCCAAAGAGAGTTGAGCCATTTTCCCACCTGATCCTGACATTCCCTACACACCTGACCCTGGCATTGGTGTCAGCACAGTGGTAGTTGCACACCTTGCACCTATTCCTTGCTGGCCCCTGCTGCTCTGAGTGTGTGCTGCAGAGCAAGAAGAACTGCAAGTCTCAGGTGCTCCTGCAGTAGACTGAGGTGGTGATGGCCAGTAGAAGTGGGGCAGGCAGCCACTGCTATGCCAATCACACAGGCTGGAGAAGGTGAGAAAAGCCCAACTGAGCTGAGCCTGAGAGGGTCAGGTTGTTTTCCGACCCGAACCTGCCACATGTTGTTGGGTCCCATTGGGTTGCAGGGCTCTACAGTCAAATCAGGGGCCCAAATAGGGCTCAGGATACTTACATAGCTATTACCACTCATTGGTTGGATGTGTAATGAGTTGACAGTCTCGAGTCCAATTTCTATTGGACAGGTGTCCATAGCTCAAGAAAATGCTAGTGTAAATGACCTGCTGGTTAAGCTTTAGAGCTTTTGAATGGATCACGAAAACTGAATGTCCTCATCTAAGCCTGGTCTGCATTACAAGAAAAAATAGAGCTGGACTAAAAATGGGAACATGATTTTGTGAAAAACTTTGATATTTCAACCTTGTTTCCAATTTGCTGGGTTCAAAATAGCCTATTTTTCCACTGCCTGTGAAATTTGCCATGATATTTTTACTGAAATCTGTATCAAAGTAATTTTTTAAAAAAAATTTCCATTTCCTGAAAACTCACAGTTCAGCAAGCAAAAGTTTTCAGTAACAATGACAGTAAAAATATAGTGGGAAAGTTTGCAAAAATTGGAAAATTTTGATAATCAACAATTTTTTCATGAAAAATTCCATTTATTTAAAAAAGGCAATTTTTCAACTTAAAAAACTTTTAGTGAAAAAAATATTGCAAGTTGCTTAAAAGTTCTGTTTAAGGATTTTGTCTATACATAACACCCATCAAGAGTATTTTGTACCCACGTACTGGTTGGTTGCAACACTGAGGATAAGCTTTTTTGCTAAAGTCCAGCCAAACTCCCTACAGTGTCTCGCTCTATAGTTATGTGGTGATATGTACAGCTTTGTATTACAGTAGCACTTAGAGCTCTAGCCAATAATACAATAGCACTTAGAAATCTAGCCAATTTCTGTACAGACACATACACCCACAGCAAGTCTCTTCAGAAATATACTCCAGAATGGTTAGTGCAAATAGTAAAGGTGATGGAGTCTGAGAAGGGGGTAATATCTTGAATTGCTTCAAAAGCTAGGTCATATCCATTCACCCAGGAGATTTGGATTCATAATCCAGACCAGGGGAGTCGCTGGGGGCCCTGATCCGTACCCTGGGTCCCCAGCTGGGGCCTGGAACGGGCTCCTGCCACCACCAGCTTGTGGCCCGGCTCTGGCCCCAGTGGGGGCCACATCGGGGCACTGGCGGTGGCCAGGCCCTGGATCCCCATCCCCAGTGGGAGCTGGACAGGGACAACGGTGGCTGAGCCCCAGATCTCCGGCCCTGGCGGGGGCTGGTTTGGGCTGGTGGTCCCCAGCCCCAGCTGCATCAGGGTGCTGGTGGTGGCGAGGCCTGCATTCTTGGCCCTGGTGGGGGCTGGATAGGGCTGGCGGCGGCCGGGCCCAGATCCCCAGCTCTGGCGGGGGCCACATTGGACTGCCGGTGGCGGCCGGGCCTCCAGTCCCCGCCAGACTCGGGGCACTGGTGCTGAGACTTGGCGCATGTGCCCCATGTGCCTAACGCCAGTGACTCCAGTGATCCAGACTACATCACAAGTGAAAATGGCTTTGGTGACTAATTCACTGTCCTAACACCACCATACAATCTGGCACAGTGCTGCTCTGGAGAGTCAGGATTACTGCATTGGCAGAGCATTGGGAGTCAAATTGCATAGGGCTTGCCTGACCAGTACCTGATTCTAGTTCATCTATCTGACTGTCTAGGTCAGTGGTTCTCAACCTTCCTAATGCCGCGACCCTTTAATACAGTTCCTCATGTTGTGGTGACCCCTAACCGGTGTCTCGGTTCCTAAGACCATCGGAAATATGTGTTTTCCGATGGTCTTAGGCGACCCCTGTGAAAGGGTCGTTCGACCCCCAAAGGGGTCGTGACCCACAGGTTGAGAACCGCTGGTCTAGGTAATTATATCATCTCTGTAAGATGTAGAAGCACTCACCAGACTTCAAATGAAACCTACATCTGTTTAAAAAAAACCCCCAACAACATTCCTCTTTTGTTCTGACTTTAATGATACAACTATATTAAAAACAAAACCCTGCATTGCCACCAGGTTAACTCCGCTCCCTTGTCTGGCTGTGATGAAGGGTAGGGCTTCACTGCAGTTAAACAGGGTGATCAGTACCTTGGTCTGAGCACACGGGTTGGCCTAGCTTGGGAGAGAACAGCAACGCTACAAAGCCATAGCTGAGTGTTTCCTCTTGACTGTGTCTATTTTGGTGCACCTGGGAGCATGAGCATTGAAACATGGTTCGTAGTACTGCAATAAAGTGAGCTGCTCTATGATCCTTTCCCAGTTAATTATGGGAAATTGATCTCTCTTTTTGAGTGCCCAAGGGGAATTATTGGAGGACTGTTAGGACTGGAGTGATTTAGCTACACTGCAAGGTGGGTAGTTTTCCAGCCCTGTTGTGTAAGCAACACAGGGAAGCAAAGAGAGGTAAAACTCCACTGTAGTGCTTTCTAACACAGGCAGCTAACAATATCTTTTCATGAGTATGCTGAAATCTCTGTGCTTCAGGAACTCAGAATGAGACCAAGGATATCAAATCTGCACCAGAGTTCTCTTTATGAGTAACGTGACAAGATGACTCCTACAAACACTAACCACGCAGACTCGCATGTGTCTGCTCAGAGTCCATAGAAGCCATCTCATCTCGTTACTCATAGAGAGTTGTGGTTCAGAATATATGGCCCTGGTCTCATTCTGAGTTCTGGAAGCACAGAGGCTGCAGTGCAACTCTTGAGAAGACACTCTTGGCTGCGTCAGGACATGGTGTCAGAAGTGACCACAGCCTACATGATGCATGTGGCAGCTGCTTTTGTCTGAGGCACGTTGCATGAGTGGAGGGTACAAATTGCAATGTGCGTCACAGAGAAGAGACCAGCAGGAGCCAGACAGAAGGAATAGAGCAGGGAGACACAGCAGTACACAAAAATGAAACCAAAAGTAAAACAGTTAAATTAGAAAACAGCATTAAAAGAAAAAAAATCAGAATATGGATGAGCCCCCCTACCATTATCTTTAAATGGTAATGCTGCTGAGAGCTGGAGAAGATGAGGGATATGCTTCTGCATCTACATGAAGGCATGAGGAATAGATAAACAAAGATCAGATCACTTAAAAAATAGCCATTTTACTCCACACAGTGGGAGAGGATGCTCTGGTGATTTCACACTCTCAGTTTTAAAGATCACAACCACTGCATGCAGGTCAGAGGTTTTTGCTTAGACGGGAGCTAGGTTAAAGGCAACACCCGAGCAAGAGCTGAGATTAACGCTGAAGTGAAGACGAACTTTTTCTGTCTTTCATTTTAGCCAAGGGCTACACTCACCTTTGTAGTTAGGATGGAGTTTAATGAGCCACACCTGCTTCAACGTATCATGCCAATAGGGTTCTAACATCTACTGACAGAACATAGGTGCAATGGGAGAACTCTCCCACTATGTTATGGCCCCCATCACCACAATGTCTAAGCAGTAAGGGTGAAAAGAACTTGCTGAAGGAAAGGCATGATGTTGAGCCCTGTGTTGCTAAGAAGATGGGCTGTTGTACTTTGCACTGGTTGGAGCTTTTTGGGGATGGGAAGTTTCATTCTTACAAATAGGGACTTGCAAGTGCAATAGATTCTTCACTTTCATGTGCACCAAATTCACGCACTGTCTGAGCAATAAGTAAGTCTTTAAATTGTAAGTGTTTTGTTTTGTAATCTTGTTTACTCAATTTTTCTGAGCTACCAGTGCTCAGAAAAAACTCCAGATCAAAACTCCACTGAGATAATAAAGGCTCAAGTATGGATATTGAAGAGGGGAGGAAGATTACTGAGGCTGAACAAGCTTCCTTAACTAGCAGACCTCTAATGCCATCCAGATGGCCAGTGATCTGGACGTAAGTAAGTGAGAACAGAACAAAGCCATTCTAATTTAGAAAGGAACCATTCCTTCTGTCTGTGTGAAAACCAGAAAGCTTCCTCCTTATACTGGGTCAGCTGGAAAGAGTCCCACTAACTGGGACAGCTGAGGCTTGCAGATGTTCTCGCTTTCATGTTCCATGCAGGATTGTATTCTTGGACAGTCAAATGAATCTCCTTGTCAAGCGACAATTTCCTGGTGACAAGGCTGTACTTCACACATTGCATTCCCAGTGATCCCCTCCCATTTCCACACTTCTTGTCCAATGCTGAGTGGAACAGTACAGTGAAGATAATGATCCTCATTTATATCAGTTACAGTCGTAACACACGCTGGAATTTTCTCCATTAGACTTTTAAGATGTATTTATTTTCATTTCTCCTACATTTGAAGAATGGTTTGCTGAAATGTTACTGATGTTTCTGTTTTTGGTGTACAAGAATGGAGATTTTCATTTGATCTTCTTACGCTGTTTTCCTCTCTTTTCTTCCTTTTCTCTTGGTTTGTTTCTAATCTTTACCCAGACACCCAGTAGAACCAAATACAATTTAGCCCAGTTAGTGTGAGAGATGAAAAATGTCTCAGTTTAAGAAGTATGAGGCACTAGGTTGCTTTGGAATATGATTTTTTCAAATATACGGGTTAAATATTAATCGCACAGGTGTTTTGCCATTTCCTCCAGCCTATCTGAATTTGGGGAGGGAGGGACTAAATCTGCCTAAGACAAAAGGCTTGCCCCCTTTTCGTCACAGAGTCCAAAAAGCAACCGATTCATAGGAGAACAAATGATAAAACAGAAATGCAAGTGGGGAATGGAGGGAAGGTCAAAAGTTTAAAATGAGGGAATTGGATGTGGACATTGAGCAGAGCCATTTTCTTCAGTGAGACCATGATCTGGCTTTATGAATCCATTTGAAGCAGTTGAGCCAAAGACCCAGAAGTGGATATTTACATGAAATAAAATGTGCACCCTGGCAAGGCACATTCCTTCAATCTCTGACCTGATATCATAGAATCATAGAATAATAGGGATGGAAGGGACCTCACGAGGTCATCTAGTCCAACCCCCTGCTAAAAATGATATGATAAAGAATGAATGGTGCTTTGGTTCCAAGCTCCATTGCTCCTTTGCTTCGGAATCAGGGTGAGATTTTCAAAGGAGCTTAAGAAAGTTAGGTGCCCAACTCGTATGAAAAGTCGGTAGGAGCAGGTACTTACCTTCCATTTGTGTCTTTGAAAATCCCTCCCTTAAGTATTTTCCAGTACCAGCTAGCAGTGTTAGGGAAAGGAAGAAGGCAAAAAGAAACTTTACTTCCCTAATAGATCTTGGGTAAAGGATTTTTGATAAAGCCTGATTTTCAGTCATTCACAACTACGGTTGAAGTTGACGGGAGATGTTGGCACTCAGCATTCTCTTAGAATCTGGCCTCTCTATTTCTGACAGCTGATGTCAGATCTGTAATAGGATCTGGGGCACTAAAGCGATCCACTCTAAGAAAAAATTATAACAACAGGATGCCTACTGTGTCAGAATGCAAATTTACTGGAGGATTTTGAAGTGACTGCTTTGCCTTTTTCTCCTGTTACCATTATTTGTTCTGGGTCTATTATTCTTACCATGTGAATAACTCAATAGAGACTTTTAAAAAATTATTTATATTATATAATTTACTGTGAGTTACTGACAATATCAGGAATGTGAATTATTGCTGTGGTATCTATTTTTGGGAAAGGGGGACACAGGTCATCATAAGACTTATATTTCCATTTTATTGATTTTTGCATTGAGACTGATGTCTTCTCCACTTATGTAGGAGAAGGTCCAGATTTTTGTTCTGTGTTTGTACAGCACCTAGCACAATGCAGATCCTGGTCCATGACTAAGCTTCCTAAGCAGCATGGTAATATAGATAATTATACTGCTCTTGTCTAGGAAGTGCAAAGAGGTACAAAACAGAGTAACATAGACAGAAATACCCTGAAAACCACCAAGACACTACTTAGCTTTCACTCTGTTGCGGCTCAGGAGAGCTGGCAGCAGCAGGAGAGTCATTAGTGCTGCCCATCTGCAGATGTAGGAAGTTTATTTTTAAGTATATATCAGAGAAAATGATTTTTTAGTGAAAGCTGAGCGGCTGCAGAAGTTGACACTTCTATATGCATAGGACATGTGATCTTTTTCAAGCGCTGTGTATACATCCAGAATGCTGAGACCTGATAACGTATTGTTCACATAGTTTCTTATCTTTATACCTGACCAGTTTGGCCTCTAACAAAATTAGTGAAGGAATCTTTTATTTCGGAGGAAACCCTACAGTAGAAATTCCTCTTCTCCTCCCTGGTAACTGCATTGTGACACTTTTTTTCTAAGTAAAATGGCAATAGTATTTTCAGTCACTACACACACACACACACCCCTATAAAGAAGTGTCTGCCAAGCTCGTCAATACTTTGAAAAATGGTGTTAACACATTTGCTTCTATAGGCAGGTTTATAGACTTGATTCCCATCAGTGAGCAGCTCTGACTGCATTAATTCTTCCCATTGAAACTAACGAGTCTGAGGATGGATCTGCCTGCATGGCTTTCAAGGGAATTCATTTTGTATCTTTCATGTTAGTGATATCTGTGAAAAACAGGAAACTGTTTCCCCATCTCATTCACATAATAGATAAGATGAGAAATTAGCTACTCAATGAGCATCCTGGGGGCTGTTCATTTTGTCACAATAAATAAGGCTCTGCTGCGCGTGCACATATACACAGTCTTTCCATCTGAGAGCAGCTCAGCCTTATTGCCTCAGAGTCTTATCAAATAAAGGTTTTCCCTGTTTAATTTTTTCTCTTTCAGTTCCAATTGCTAGAGGGCTGCAGGCCATTTGAACTTTCTTTGGCCATGCATGTAAGCAATCAAATAGATAATTTCTGGACAGTTATGGGTAAAGAGCAGTATTTCCAAAAGTGCCTAAGTGAGTTTGGAGGGTAAGTACTGCTGACTTTCAAAGGGACTTGTGTACCTACTCCTGTGGGTGACTTTGAAAATCCCACTCAATAAATTTTGCTTCTCTACTCAACCAATTGAAGCGTAGTGCAGAGATTAGGAGTCTCTTTGGCTATGTCTACACTTGTTAATTTAAGTCGATTTAGCATGTCCACATTCAAAAAGTAAGTCGACTTACAGGGGACCCTGCCAAATTGACCTAGAGCGTCTACACTGGACGCCTAGGTCGACTTGTAGGGGCTAGGTGGACCTGGGACAGGTCCAAAGTGGTGGAGGGGGGGACCCCTTGCCAAGTGCCAGGGGGCTCCGCCTTTGTCCCATTGTACCAAGGTACAATGGGGCAAAGGGGGACAGGGACCCTGGCAGGGCATAGGGGCAGGGTAGGGAGGGCTCTGCCCTGCCCTGTGGGGGGCATGCCAGGCTGTGGCTGTGCCAGCCACCCTGGCAGGGAGGGCAGTGGGGGAGCCCTAAAGCCCTCTAAGTCGACTTAAAGTCGATTTAGGGCTATTCCATGTCCACACTGGCTAAGTCGACTTTCTAAAGTCGACTTAGCCAGAAAAGTCAACTTAAAAGGAGGTTTAGTAAAGTCGACTTTAATTTTCCTTAAATTGACTTAAGCAGCTGCTTAAATTGACTTAAGGAAAATGTAGTGTGGACGCAGATTAAATTAGATCGACTTAATTTCTAAGTGTAGACGCACCCTTTGGGTCTGACCATGCAACCTTAAATCAGGTCAGTAATCCCAATTTTACTCACTCGGATAATCCCAGTGATTTCAAAAGGACTGCCAGCAAGCAATGCCCCCATACCTCCATGAGGATTGCACAACTGGCTCCTTTGTATATGCTGGATGCAATACTGCTTTCCCCTGTGGCAAAGTCTAAACTCCCATTGACTTCAGCGGGAGCAGGATTGGGCCTAGTTTCTGAATTATTAGTAGGTGACTGTAGCAAGATGGTTTCTCTGCTCAGGTGGAGAAGGCGTTAAAAGCCTTGGGAGTGGAGCAGCCAATAGGAGCTGGTGGCTGTGAAGTCAGAGCTTGGGAGCCTGTATATACAGGGGCTGCAGCTCCAGCTCAGGACAGTCTTCCTCTGGTGAGTGGGGAGGAAGGATGCTGACAGCTGTAGGGGGCAGGACCAAGGACAGCTCCTTGTGGCCTGCCAGGGCTAGGCTGGAGCATGGACCTTGAAACAAAGCGGAGAAGGTACTGGGGGTAGGCAAGGATGTGCCCCAGGGGACCTGTTGTGCTGTGCTAGGGGTCAAGGCAGCCCCAGAGAGTGGTGCTTAGGGTCCCTGAACTGGGGCCCAGAGAAGTGAGCAGGGCTGGGTCCTATCCTGCCTCCCTCCAGACTGCCAGTGAGTGGTGAGTGCTCTTGTGGCAGCTGCTGACACACGTACACCGCTGGGACTAGGCCCTACCCCGAAAGGGGGGATGGACTGAGGACTCAGTTGAAGGCTGAGGTCCTGAAAAGACTCTGAGAAAGAACCTGAAAAAATGGAGCACAGGCCATTTGAACAAATTCCCCAGCACCATCACCAGGAAGCACCTGTCTGGTGGGTACGTGCAAGAGGACTGTTACAGTGGTAAATCAGAGCTTCTTCGGAGCTTACTGTGTTACCCTTTCTTCTGCCTTGTAGTCCAGGAAGAGCATAGCGGACAGTAAAGAGAAACCGTCTTCAGGGAAAATCGATTTTGTTTAAAAGCTGTGGATTCGTGTTAGAAGCAAACAAAAGTATTCCCATGTGGCTGCAGCTGAAAGAGAGGGCGCTTTCTCCCTCAAATCTACCTTTCCGAACCCTCACTCAAGCCCAGCCTGCAAACCAGTGAGCAGCTTGGGAGCTGGCCTGAAAAAAAGGAAAGTGTAGTCAGAGCAGGTTTTGGGGGCTTTTTGTTTTGTTTTAATGTTTAGAAACTCAAAGAAAAGGAAATCAATTATGAGGCCTACCTGAATTTTATTTCCTCACCAAAAACCAAATTACTCAGCAAACTTATCGCTTGCTATTGCAGGCCTCGGTATTAAAGAAAACAATCAGCCCAGCAGGATTAATCTCTGACAGCTGCCTTATCTTTAACTTGCACCTTTGTTATTTTCTGATGAGCTTCTCCTTTTTTGCTGCCACGTTGTACCATACCTCACTGGTTCCTTTCATTTTATCATCAGGCAGGAGCGAAGGACCTTTCAGTTTATTAAAAAACCTTTATTTGTGAAGAACAAAGGGGTGGGGGGAAGGCAAACAATGAGGTCAGACAATCTCCTTCCTGCCAGGAGTCACTCACCTGTTATTTAGAGTGTTATCGGTTTGGGGAGACTTGCATCATTTGAAATCGGATTCTGACAGGCTACTCTGTTTTTTTACACACACACACACACACACACACACACACACACACACACACACACACACACACACACACGACACCAAACTCTGATTGACGCATATCAACCTCCAGACAAGGGCCTTGGCTGCCAAAGCTACGATACTTTCACTTGTTTCTTGGGGATTTGTTTTATTCTCCCTGTTTTTAGGCAGTAAGGGTCCAAAAAAAGAGAATACATCTTTGACAAGTTTGGTAGTGCAAGTTTATATAAGCTGCAAACAGTTTTATCCATCATCAAGGAAGACCGCCATTCTATTATGCTTCCTTCCTTGCTCTTTATCTTTGATGCATGTGGTAAAAAGATTTTTGAGACTGATTTGTAAGAGACATCCATTCACTTCTGTTGAGGCTGGTCATGTGCCACTTTGATTAAACTAGCAGCCATGACAGCGCCGTCAGGTATGCACACAGCGGCTCACCAGCAACAGTAGTCAGTGTTATACAGGCGGTGATTTTTTCCCTCTAGGCAGGAAATGCTTCCTGCATTTGCCTTGGCTGTTGGCTTTGCATTGGCACGATCATATGATTTCTGCTTACAAAATACTGGCGGTTTATAAGTGTTTGTCCCATTTCTGTCATAACAGGCCTGATTTATAACACCCATCACCCTAATTTCAAAGCAGTTAGCCTGAAATGTCACAAACCACACCCCATTCCATGGTAGAAGTCATCTACAAAGTTTTAAATAAACTAGAGACAGTGTTTTGGAAATATAGAAGCTTAAACATTTATCTTGAGTTCAGTTTTGAGTGATTTTGTTGATTTAGCTCATTATATCTGCAAAAGAGCCTTAAACAAAAAAGAAGTGCACTTTTCTGTCTGGTCTTAATAAGAGAGTGGTTTTATTTTATTTTATTTTTTTAATAAAGAGGTTACCAATTGGAAATACTGAGTCAATTGAAGTTATTTTCACGAGCATACAAAAGTGCAAACTGAACTTGTATTTAGCAAATATATGTGTATTATATTCATACATCATTTTGATGGGGGCTTTACTTACAGTCATCAGTCATGCACAGTTTGCAAAGTGTGCCAGAGTTGGTGGGAACTTGGCAAAGTGTGTAACCCAGAGGCAGGTGACCATGATGGGGGAAATCTCACAGAGGTAGGACCAGTGGATCTGGCCTGGCAAGAGCAGCAGAGGGAATGCTACTTGGGGAGAAATGGTCTGGTATGGGAAACAAGGAGCCAGACAGGAACATGGGAGACTTTCTGAAAAAGAGTGAGATTCATACCTATGTGGATTGCAAGGTCCATTAGATGCTTTGTGTAGGTTAAAGGCCAGCACACGCACTGTGCAGTGTCTGCCCAGATTACTGTCACTGAGAAATTCTTGAATATTTAAAAAATTCTAAGAAAATTATCTGGCAAAAAATGTTAACCTGGAAATAAAGGTGAAAGGATTGATCAGTTGTTTCAGCCAAAAATCTCTTCAAATAAGTATTACAAACATAACATATTGATACATACATGCATTTCCACCTACATGAGTACATTTACACATGTATTATTACAGCTGAAATAATTCTGCGTCACTGCACATGTGCAGAATTCATGTCCCTGCTGCTTTTTTTTTCTCTCTGAAGAATTTTCATTCTGCCAGAGTGGCGCTGCACTTACACCTTTCACCAACCAGCAGCTGCTCTGACTACAGAACAGAGGGTAGCTAGCTCATTGGCTAGCGCAGTCAGCAGCTGATAGGGAAGAGGAAAGGCTGTGTTCCTCACAGTGCCCTGTCCATGCAGCTTGGTGGAGTGGGATGGAGTGAGGGGAAACAGACAGAGTGAGTCACATGAGGCAGCTGGGGAGTCTCATAGACTGGGGTTCAAAAGGGCTAGTGAGGAGGAGACACTGGAGTGCAGGTTGAATGGGAGTGTGGGTGTAGGGTCACATGAGGATGGGGAGAAGTGTGCATGGGGATGGGGACAGAGGGTGCAAGAACACATGGAGATGCAGGAGTGCAGGGGTAGACGTGCTTGACTGAAAGGGAGAGACTAGAGGTCAGCCAGTGTTTGCGTGGGGTAGGCCCCCCATCAATCTCTACTCCTCCCCAGAAACCTGTTCCCTACTTCTTTCACCCACTCCCAACAATTCCTTAGGTTTACTCCAAGGCTCCTACCCAGCAATTACTTCTCTCTCTCCCCTCCTTTGTTACCCCTGACTCCTCCCTGCACTGCTTCTGAGGGTTGCAGGAAATGTTTATATATTATAGTTTAAATGGATTACTACTCAAAGTTCAGTATTAAGATGCCTAGTAAGGCATCTGTTTGTCAAAAACATTCCTTGCATTTTCACTGTTGTCTGTGTTGTTACAGCAATACTTGCTGACAGGTACCCAGAACCCAAGGACGCAGAACACTTTTACCAAACATAAAAATGGCACAGCTTTAAAGTCTGGTTTCTCAGGTCATTCCTGTGCTAACTGCAAGTGCCAGGTCCCTTTGGGAAACTGGAAATCTCTCCTGCCCAGGGATATAAAACTCCCATTTAGAGCCCAACAAGGCTGTGAGGTAATGGAATTTAATTCTGTGACATTGTTATGTCTAGAAAAGCTGCTACTGGTCCAAAGACTGAGTCTTGCCTGGGCAAGAGTCCATGTTTGGAGAGAGAGGTGTAAACATTTATTTGCCGGGTAGATTTTTTTTTTAATGGTGGTTGTTTGAGGTTGTCACCTCCAAGAACAAATGCATTTGAGCTAGAAATACATAGCAAATATTCATAAGTTTGGTAAAAGTGATGATACATGGATTTAATCAGGAAAATCATATTTGACAGACTGTAATTTTTCCATTGACACCTTGATACATTTTGTAAAAGCTTTATAGAAATCGTGTAACAGTGGTAACAACAGTGATGTACATGATACACAGCATTCCATGCCTTTTTAATAGACAGCATCACGCCTTGCTGCAGAGATTGCTGAAAGTATATGCTTAAATGGTGTACCCACTACCCAGACCTTGCTGATACAATGTGGGCTATGCTGGATCTGAATGAGATATGGATCTTGGTCCTCAAACATCGTGTAAACTGGTGGAAGGGATCCGCTGGTTCAGCATTTAAAAAAAAAACCTTTCCATCAGCCAGTTTCCTCCTGAAGGCTTTTTTTTTTTTAAAAAAGCTTTTGGAGGCATATGGTTCATGCTATAAGCTACATCAAAAACCACTTTTATATAAACAAAGACCAAAAAGAAGCCCCCAACGTGGGTCACAAGCCAGCATTTTATTAACTGGCTGTGGAGTTCTGTCTTCTCAGACAGCGGCCTCACTTCCACTTTACAAGCAGTTTCCTGTATTCTCTCTGGGAGCCTGGTTGTGGGTGTCTTCCATAGGCCTGCCTCTTCTATAGGCTCATTCATGCATATCTGTGCGAGGTCTAAGCTGGGTGCCAGCTCTGTAACCTTTCACACGTTGGTGTCTAAATTGGTCTCTTAAATCCCACATTAAATACCCATGGGCAGACATGAATAATGGCTACTGTAAAGTATATGGACATCACTAGGTAGGAAGATGTAATTGCCCACAAAAAGAGTGGCTATATTTTTAACTGAGGAGTGTAGGCAGAAGGGTTTTTTTTGGTTAGTGTCCATCTAATTTATATCATTTATCTATATAGATATACCGTAAGCTTTAAAGAGAATTCAGCTTAATCCACATCATCCAAGATCCACACCCCCCAGCAATCTGTCTCTCTTCTCTCTAGGTGTTTTCATTTCTTCTCCTCCTCAAGCATTATTCAGTTTGACGGCTGAGTTCAAATCCGCAGTGTACTAACTTAGCCGAAAAGAACCTGAGAAAATGAGCTGAGACAGCCACACAAAGGAAGGGGGGAAACAAAGATGAGAAGAAAAGAAAAGGTAAGATAATTCATGACAAGGGTGGTCTTTTGGATCTAATGCTATTGTGATTTGCATTCTATACCCATTTTTTTCTCTTGACATGTGTCTTGGTCAGTATCTCTGCTCCTTCCTTCCTCTCTAGACTAGTGGCTGTCACATCCTGCAGTGCTTTGTCAATATAAACTTGAAAAGCATATCAATGCCCAGGGATTCCCTCTCCTGGAAACAAATCCAAGACTGTTACATTCTGTAGCAAACACACAGGCAGGAGATATGCTGCAGGTTACCCTGGCTCTCTCTCACAAGTTGAGCTTTCTAGTCAGTTCTCTCAAATGTAGCAATATTATTTTTCTTCTCTCATATCTGTCCATCAAGTCTCCAGGAGCGTCCGCAAGTTATTTTATTTATTGATTTGGTTGAATTCATACAGTGCACTTATTGAAACGACTATAGTTGTTAAGACCCATATTGCCACAGTGCCAACAGAAGTAAAAGGATCCCCTCAAAAGAGCCCCAGATAGGCCACAACAAGGAGGGTCCTGTGGCACCTTAAAGACTAACACATTTCTTCATGCACGAGCATTCATGGGCTGCAACCCACTTCATCAGATGCATCTGCCGAAGTGGTTTGCAGCCCATGAAAGCTTGTGCCTGAAGAAATTTGTTAGTCTTTAAGGTGCCACAGGACTTTCATTGTTTTTGCTGAACACAGACTAACATGGCTACCCCTCTGGAACTTAGGCCATAGGACCTTAAGCTAACATTTGTCTGAAGAGACAAACTTTGCAAACGCACTGGATGCTGACCAGAGGAGAAAGGTTTCAAATTTACTGCCTTTGGCTGAAGTGATCCCAAAGCTGTGGGTGATGAGTTTTGTCTGCCTCCATGGGCTTCCAGACCAAATAACCTCTGACCCACAATTTGTGTCACTTCTGCCAGGAGGCCCTCCACTAACTGGATGCTCATGAATCCATCTCCACACACATCACCAATAGGCAGCTGGAGAGAGTCAATGAAACGTTGGAACGTTGCAGTGCTTTATTAACTTCCCGACGGACAACTGGGTTTCCCTGTTACCATATGCCAAGTTCTCCTACAATTATGCCATTCTTTTGAAATTATGGATATCAACCCTTTTTCCACTCTGCGTCAACCACAGACTCCCAAATGCAGTAGCTGTTACCTGGATCCAGTGAATTCACCATGTCAAAGATGAACTCCAGAGTCCCGTGGAAGAGGCTAAAAAAGTCTACAAATGGTACCTGACCAGCAACACTGGGAAAGGTATACAGAAAGAGGCAATCTGTAAGGTAGAGAGGACTCAAATCAGAGAGAGAGTTAGGAATTAAACCCAAGACTAAAACTGTACCTGGAAATCAACTGTAAACTGGTGCAATCTCTGGACCATCTGTGTACTATATGATCAACTTGTGAAAAACTGCTGAAAAAGGAGACAGATGCATTCTGCAATTATCTGAAGTTCCCACGTGGTCCTCAGATGCAACACTAAGCAGACCATATGACAATATTCAAACTGGAGATAATAGAAGCACAGACATTGATACAGGCCAAGACAACAGACTGAGATGTTTTCATCAAAGACAGACGAGGAGAAAAAAGCACCCTTAGCCATTTTTGCTACCTGGACACACAAAAAAAAAAAACAGCTGGAAATCCAACAGGACTTTTAGACTGCGTATCTTGGCAACAAAGGACAGGAATATATCTTCAACAACAGGGATGTCAATATCACATTTGCCATCTCATCTGGTAGCTTTCCTCATTCTACCAACATGTGTGTATAATCTGGGTTGCCTCAGTCAGTTACTTGTGTTCCAGGCCTTGACTTCAGATAGCTACTGAGAAAGGCAAATGACTACAATGTTCAGATCCAATGAAACAGGAGTTGTAGAGTTAAGTATCTCAAGATTTTGACGGCACTGTATCACAAACAGTCATACAATCTCGCTCATTTGCATTATATGCACTTCAGATAGAAAGGAAGATGAAATAACTCTTTAGTGTTCATGTATGTGTGCCATTTTACATATATACAGCCTGGATTTTTGCATGCATAAACCGTATGCAAATATATAACTTCAAGTGCATGTATTTAACTTTGAAAATCTGTCCCTTGTTCTTTGGCCCATTGCAACAAAGAGAGTCTCAGCCAACACTTTTGACTGGGGCCTCCTGGAACAACCTCCTGAAAGTGCAAAAATCAGGACAAGCTGCAAAAATGAGAGCCAAACTCTCTTAAACACTGATGGGTGATACTTAAACCAGGCTCTCTATCAGTCATAACCAAGCTTCTGATTCCCCACACCGGTTACCACGAAGCCTACCAAAATAGAAACAGCTCCCCTTACCGCACTCCAGATCCTCTGGCTCCCACCTCACCAGATGGTCCCTTAAGAGAAATAAGTTCTCCTGACTCCAAAGAGCCAGCCACATTACACAGAACAATATAGGATTGGATCTTACCCCAAATGCCACACTGATAGCCAATCCTTTAGTAACTACAACTAAAGGTTTAACATAAAAAGAAAAGAAGCAAAAGTGAGAGATGTTAAAGGGTCAAAGTGAATCACATACATACAAATGATTGAGTCAATTTAAAGCAAGTTCGTAGAAGAATAAAGAGTTTGCAGGCACGATCAGTTTCTCTGGTAGACACCCAGCACTTGAGTGGGCCTCAGTCCTTTACCCATTCGCAGATGAGTAGTTCCAGAGATGGGTGTTGGCTGCAGACTGGGGACTGAAAACCAAAATGGAGTTGGAGCAGTCACCTTTTTTCACCTCTGGCCTTCCCCGTGCTGTCTGGAGTTTTTGCAAATCGAAATGGGGTTGAGTCACATGGTCAGTCCTAGTGACCCACAGAGCAGGTTTATCCCTGGGCCAACTATACCTGGGAGCTTCCTTAATGGGCCATTAAGGAGACAAGATGGCTGTAGACATCCAGTCTGGGGAGTTTCCCAGAATCACACAAGTTGAAATATAGATATAACACACAAATTCCTAACTTCTAATACAGATGCAATTCCTATACATAAACCACATAACCATTCCCAGTAAATTGCAACTTTTCTATTGGTACCAAACAGCTCTTATGGATTATTGCAGTTATGTAATAGTATCCTAAATGGTCCCCTAAATCCAGACAGTGTCACAGCCCAGGTCAGTCCACCCCTTTCCTACATCTTGGTTACAATTACCCTAAGATTTAGTTTCAGAAGTCAAGAGGGAATTGGGTATGGTGATTAGTTGAGGCCAGGGACTTTTTGGATCTGAGAGGAACGCTGTGGCTTGCATATTGGAAGTTCAGGGTGGAAGTTCTGAGGAGGAAAGAGTAGCAGAGGTAGGGGAGACCCAATATATGTGAAGTTTGTCAAATAGAAGAATAATGTAAGGAAGAGAAGTCAGACAGGTTGTTTTAATCAGAAATTTATTAAGACTTTATAAATATATAACAGACATTCAAGGAACATTGCAACAGCTAATTAGCTATCACAAAACTGTGGTTAACTGCACTGAAAACATTGATTTCAACAGTGTCACACTGATGTAATGCATAATACTGAAGTCATGTAGCAGTGAACCTGGACCTGTTTCTTGAAGAAGTAGGTGACATTAGCAGTGTTGGGGATGTGGCTATGATGTCACTAAACTTGATCATGTAAACCAGAATGTAAAGAAATGGCAAGCATTTTCTCAGCCAAAACATTTTTCAGCAACAAAATAACAGGCCACAAAAATGGAGAGGCAAATTCAATTTGATTTCAGTATTCAAAGAGGTTTGTATGTTTAAAAGCCATAATATAAAAAGTGGTACCTTCTTATAGTTATTCAGCTGATCTGCTCCCTAGTGTGTATTCACAATCATATTTGTTTACTTTGCTAACTAAAATTGAGTGTCTATTTCTCTTACTCCTATGAACACTTAAAACTAACACAGCCCTGTGTTGAAATTATTAGTAATAATGTGGAATCGTTATTATTAATAATACAGAGCTATTGCTACAATAGTGATTTAGCCATAAATTCCTTTATTAAGTCCAAAGGTCAAATGGTATCTTGTACAATTGCTCTAAACTTGCCTAGGAGCCTAAAGAGTAAGCAGTAACTACACCCAAGGCAGTTTCAAGGTATCCATAAGTACATGATCAATATTCTTACAAATAGGCCAAACCTAGATGAAATCATTTCATAGATGCATACCTTCTAAGGTGAGAAGGGAC
This sequence comes from Pelusios castaneus, assembly GCA_007922175.1. NCBI lineage: Eukaryota > Metazoa > Chordata > Testudines > Pelomedusidae > Pelusios > Pelusios castaneus. The sequence goes on from ML685766.1 coordinate 40,249,467, forward strand.
CAATATGATCATCTAGTAGTCCAATCTCCTGAACAATGCAGGCCAGAGAACTTTACCCATCCACTCCTGTAATAAACCTATTATGATTTAAAGACTATAAGGTACACAGAATCCACAAGCAATTGAGTAATGCCCTGTGCTACAGAGGAAGGTGAAACCCCACAGAACCTTTGCTAATTTGCCCTGGTGGAAAATTCTCTTCCGACCCCAAATATGGCGATCAGTTAAACACAGAGCATGAAGGCAAGACATACCAGCCAGACCCCCAAGGGACAATTTTCTGTAATAACTCAGAACCTACCCCATCAATAATCCAATTGGCATATCTACCACGTTAAGCCAAGGATAAGTCAATTGCAGAATTAGGCTGTCCCATTACATCATCCCCTCCATAAATTTATCAATCTCAGTTTTGAAATGAGCTAGGCCTTTTTGCCCTCACTGCTCCCTTTGGAAGGCTATTCCAGAATTTCACTCCTCCGATGGACAGAAACCTGCATTTAATTTCAAGTCTAAACTTCCTGTTGGCCAGTTTATATCCATTAGTTCTTGTGTCCACATTGGTGCTGAACTTAGATAATTCCTCTTTCTCCCTGGTATTTATCCCTTTAATATATTCATAGAGAGCAATCATATCTCCCCTCAACCTTCTTTTGGTTAGGCTAAATAAGCCAGGCTTTTTGAGTCTTCTCTTTTAAGGCAGGTTTTTCATTCCATGGATCATCCCAGTGGCCCTTCTCTGCAATTGTTCCAGTTTGAATTCATCTTTCTTAAACATGGGGAGACAGAACCACACACAGTAGTCCAGATGAGGTCTCACCAGTGCCTTGTATAACTTGTCAGTGCCATGTAGGATGTGATAAGGAGCCCTTAAATTCATAACTCCTTTTATACCCTTCAACAAAAAATTGATATCACAGTCAATTTCTACTGTATCTAACAAGCTATTTGAGTCAGTTTGCCTTTACCTCCTGTCTTAATTCAGATATGGTTACAACCACCTTTGTTCGGCTTCTCCTCCTCCTTGCTGACCAATAACTTTTTTGTTGCACCTAGGCTCACTTAGGGCTTACTTCTTAAAATAATACTGGCATGTGGAGTGGGAAGGCCTGGGTTGGCTCTTTTAAGATAGATTTTCTTTCTTTAATGTAAAACCATCTAAAGTCACCCCTGTCAGTCAGAAGTCTTCTTTTTAGAAATGTCTCTAATCTCATTAATTGTTCTTTGAACCAGACATCCTCCCTTCTTCATTTCTTTTGGCCTTATTTCTAAGCCCTGGTCTACATTGCAGGGGGATTTCAGCAGCAGTTGAAGGGAGATACACAAGTTACATAAAATAACTTGCATGTTGCCCTTCAACTGCCTAACACCTACTTACCGCTGTGTCTTCAGTGCACTGAGTTGATGGGAAATGCCCTCCCATCGACTCAGTGCTATGCTACTTGCTGGGGTGGTCTTCAGGGACCAACTTCCCAAAAATCAATTGAGTGAGTCTTCACAGACCTGCTCAATTGATCAGGAAGATTGATCTAATGGCAGTGAATTTGCCATCATCAGTGAAGACAGGTCCTTATTTTTTTTCAAAGCCTTATTTTTCCTTTCTAGTCAGGGCCTTTTCTGTACAACTGCTGTATTTCTTTAACCAAATTTAAGCTAATTCTGTTCTTTAATTTTGCACTTATTCTACATTCTAGGAGATTAAGCTAAGATTCTGTTCTGGCACATGCACAATCCCTAGGATTGTCAATTGATTTCAAATTGCAGAATGCTAATTGCTGATGATGCATGAACCAGAAAGAACTCGATGTGACTTCCTGATTCCAGGCCAAGTTTGCAGGACTGGCTGTTAGAAGAATGATCGTTTTGCTGGTAAACTGTGGATATTTTTTTTTTGAGTCAGCAAGAGAAAATGACATAGAGACAACTCCACAGGACCATGTTGACAGTCACTTTTTTTTGAGAATCACACTTTTAACATCTTTTCACCTTAATTTGGTCCACTTGACACACCTCTCACATGGCTTTGTATCTTGGTAGGCTGAATCTATTCCCAGTGTAACAGTATTGAAATAATTAATTTCAGTGGAGTTATCCCCAAGATAAATTTGGCACTCTGTTCCAGAATTCTGATAACCTGAGGACTCTGCAGGCTTATGGAATTTTAGAAAGGGACCCTCCATGACCCAACAGTGCTTCAGAATGGATCCCCCAGCATTGAAAATCCTTAGAATTTCAGGTTTTTGTTGCTTTGACTATGTCAGTCCTCTCTTTGGAGAGACAGAACAACTTCTCTTTTTTCCATCTCATCAAACATGAACGACTTGTCCTCACTTTTAACGCATTCACAGCCTCTCTCCAGCCTACCTATCATCTTCTGTATGCTCTCAAAAGGTCAGCTCTGACCTCCAATTGGCCAGTGATGCCAGATTCCATTGGCCATTTGTTGAATTTCCTAATAAGCCCTTTGTGCTTTCTTCTGTACTGCTTCTCACTCTTTGGAGGAGCTCCCCATGAACATCTGTAAAGCTATCCTTTCCTCCTCTAAATCCCTCCTTAAAATTCTCCTTTGCAATGATGTCTACAAAAATTTGACATTGTCTAGGCAGCTGGTGTGCTAAGACCATTGCCTATCATACTGACGTATTGTCTCATTATTTTCTTGTGCTACCCCAGCTGTTTAAATCCATTTGCTGGGTCTTATGCTTAGGTGGTAAGTAATTTGGGGCAGGGATTATTCTCTTATTCTGTGTTTGTAGAGCACTTAACACAATGGAATTCTGGTCCATGACTGGGGTTTCCTCCCAGTTGCCATAATAATACATATAATAAATAATAACAACAATAATTTGTGACAGAATTGCAACGTGTGAAGGGGAACCCTAGAAACTGAACGTGACCCTTGAGTATGAAAAGACTAAGAGGCAAATTCTCTGTTGGTGTAAATGGACAAAGCATCATTAAAATTGCTGGAAACAAATCTTTGTATATCAACAGAAAATTTGACCTCTAACACAGCAAGGCCCTGAAGCTAGTAGTAACTACCACGAGCTTAGCTGGCCCTGCTTGTAATTTAGTATTCACATGTGGTATAGGATATCTGCTCTAGTGCTCTATCAACCGTTTACAAAAAAGAAAACACATTGTTTGGAGCTATTAGCCAAATGTGTGTTTTAAAATACAGCCACACTTTCTTTTGCCTCAGCAGCCTGTGGAGATTCTAGAAAAGTGTTTTAAAGATAAGTGCTAGTTAAGTAGCCCCCAAATAATCATATTTCTCTTCTTATTTCTCTTAAATTAAATCCATTAGTAGATTAGGTTTTGCTAGCTCTGTTCATGGATATTTGATTCTGTCAAGAAAAATCAATGTGTGGCTTTTCAGTTAATTAGCATAATGTTAATAAAATGTATAATATTGACAGGATTACCAAAACCCTATACTTTGTCTTATTAAGTGAACAGAAAAGGTCAAGAAATACTTCTGAAATATCAGCAGAGTGGCAGGATGTCAGGGGCCGGGTGTTACCATTTGTTTAAAACAGCACCTGCCTCCAGTGCTGCTACTGGTCCTGGAAACAACTTTTGTGTTAACTTTGACAATTCTACAGTAGTCAAGAGAACACAAACGCTTCCAATGGCTCCTGTTGTTTTCTAAGGACCCGCTCTGTACAGAATACACATGCACGCTTCACACCAGGAGCAACTGGCCTGCAAGGGCCAAGGACAAGGTGCAGCAAGGATGGGATCTGACAGTGTCCTCCCTTCCCCCATCCCCACCTGTCCTTTTCTATTTTTTCCTCTTTCTTCAAATCGAACCCACCATCTGCTGCGACAAGTGTTCTCATTCACCTTTTCCCTCTTATCTGCTCTCTTGCAGGGAAGTGCTCTGGAGGCTGACAGCCTAATCTTGCTGCTGATACTGCATTTCTGTATTCATCACTCCGCCCCCCGGGCTGATGTTGCCGACACCGCTGCTGAATCCATTCTTTTATCAGGAGGAGAGGGGGAATGAGAATCAGGATATGGAAGCACCCGGACAAAAAAGGGAACATCAACCTCGAATTGTGCTGCTACTGATGCACAGTGAAAGAAAGGCTTTTCTGACTGTTTTTCTAAGAGGGGTTTTGTTACTGCCTATTCCTATTCCATGATCTTGTGCTATCGCTCTGAGTGTGGCCTCATACACTGTAATCTCTCTGTTGCAGTCCCATTGCGGTTGGGGCTCAGGAACGTTGTATGAAAAAGGCTTGAAAGTGTTTTTGATTGTGCTTTAACTTGCATCCCTTATTACAAACACTCTGCAATCCTAACGGAACTTCCAGAACCAATTTTGGGGTTATCTTCTGTGCACTCACTTGGTTACTTTCCTATTTGAGACAGACGGATTGGGGGGGAGAAGGGAGAAGAAAACCATTGCTGATCTTCTCCCACTCTCCTCAGAACTTGTGCATCCAGTGGTCATTTTTTATTGACGACAGCAAAATCATTTGAATGTCTCTGGAGGATGAAGTTAAAATCTGTAATGGGCCATAATAAATCAAGGCAATAAACTGCAATGCAGTAGATCTTATCAATACTTTAGGCGAAGTTCTGTTCTCATTTATATCCAGACAGCTTACACTGAACCATTTGTGTCTGTTTGGGTATTAATCAGGGTAGAACTATTTTTCTGGAAGGGGAAGCAGTGAGAGGGTGGGAGGAAGACACAAGAAGGGATATGATGCTTCAATCAGTACTTTTTTTTCCTGCTGTAGAAATTCCTTTTTGTTTTATTGTCGAGATGTGACAATTTGCACCACTTTCTTTCCACTCTTCCTCACACAAATTTGAAGTCCAGTATAACTGGTTTGTTTGTTTTTTAGCATGCTGCTTTCCATGCCTAGCAGTTGTATAGCAGGAAGGTAGCAGAAGCATTTGTTCTACTCAATTTTATTGTGTTTTGTTATGCTTCCTATACCTTCCTCATCACTGTAATATCTGAGAACCTTTCAAGAGTGATTTGAGTGAAGTGACTGGTGTTTGTCACACATAGTTCTTTCTTTTTTTTTTGTTCCCAAGGAGAAACTGTGCTTATAAATATAATTAATTAATATAGTGATTTCCAGCCTTTTCTCTGCTATAGAACATGTCAAACTCCAGGTGCTCCTCCCCTGACACCAGTGGGTGGCAGCTGAAGGGAAGAGGAAGGACAGAAGAACTGACCCATTGCTCACACAGGAGGGGAGACTGTGCTCTGATTGGTTGCTCCAGCCCTGCAGGAGGCGGGGCAGAGAGGCACATAGTCAATAAGGAGCCAGCTGCCGCCTCTTGTTCTCATATGTACTCTTTCAAGAAATTCAGTGGCATACCTATTCAGCACTGATGGTAAACAATATGTATGTGCACTGTTTACACTATGTTTATATCAGCAAAAGGAAGGCAGAAGAAGCATGCCTTGCACTTGGAGTGGAAGGTGGTGAGATCTGTAGTTCCTGTACATGTTTTTTCCAGGGTCTCAGACTGGTTCTGAGAGAGCTCTGTCACTCACAGAGACGAGCTTTTCCCTTTGTTGAACAGTTCCTTTGTGCCTGAAGAGAAGATCTGCCAACTGTGGCCGTGTCTTGCAGCTTTAGATAAACTTCTAGGTATCCCAGGTCCAAACCACTGAGTCCCTTGAAGATAAGGACTGAGGCCTTGAATTTTATATAGTATTATGTGGGGTGGGTCAGCAGTCCATGTCAGCCCATTACACTGTGCTCAGCAGTAAGTTAGACAGGCCCTTATATAGATTTGAACGATTTGAAAGGGGAGGAACTTTACAAGCTGTTGGATTCAGTGGATTATCCAGGTAAATTCTGTAGTAATTCAGGCAACAGTATCTCCCTGAGATAAGAATCGGACTTGTAAACATAAAATTAAGCTACTGAATCTCTTTGCAGGGCTTAATGTCAACACCAGTGACTTCACTTGAGATTTGCCTGCTTGTGCCAGTGGTAAGCTTAGCTGGATACTTCTTGTTTGATTTAGCCTAGCAGTATTTTCTTGTTAGACCCTTGTGTTTTATGTTTCCTAATACTGGGAAAGCAAAAAAGACTCACTGCTGTTGACAAACTCAAATTATTTTGGTTATTTAGGGCTAGTGAAGACTATGAGGAACTCCAGGGGGGGCATAACAAAGCAAGGTAAATAGGCTACACAATAGCAGATGAAATTCAGGGAATAATTTGAATTACTCATACACGTTACTGGTTTTTAAATTAACCGTAGCAATCAGGAAAAGACATTATAGACAGCTCAATGAAAACTGTCTGCTCATTGTGCAGAGGTAATAAAAAAAAAAAAGCAAACAAAGATAAAGGTGGATAAAGAAAGGGGTAGAAAACAGTACTGAAAATATTATAATAGTCATACAAATCTCTGGTATGTCCTCAGCTGGAGGACTGTGTTCAGTTCATCACAACTCAAAAAAAGATTAAAATATTAAGAGGTCCAGAGATGGGTTATAAAAATTATTAGAGGCACAGAAAGACTTCCATCTGAAAAGAGAATAAAAAGACCAGGACTTCTAGTTTAGAGAGGAGATGAATAACAAGAACATCAGCAGTATAAAATACAATGAATAGGTTAGACAAAGTAGATTGGGGGCTCCTCTCTACTTTTTCTTGCAATCCAAGGACAAGAGGATATTGAATAAAACTGAAAAGCAACCAATTGAAAACTGACAAAAAGAATACTTTGTACCCAATGTCTAATTAATATATTGAGCTAATTGCTACAGGTTACCATTGAAGCCAAAACCTCAATAGGTTTCAAAAAAGGATTAGACACTTATATGGCTAACAACATTCATCATTACATTTGATAGGATAAACATATATAAGGAATATTAACCCTTATACTTGAAGACATAACCCAACCACCCCTGCCTAGGGTTAGGATGAAATTTTCCAAATGGGCATGTTATTTCATAACTGTTCGCTACTAATTTTCTTGCACCTTCCTCTGAACCATCTGGCATTGACTGCTGCTGGAGACATGATACCATTTAGACTTCTGGTTGATGGACCATTAGTTTGATCCATTATGGCAGTTCCTGTATGTCTATGTTTTTAAACCTCAGTGGACTCTCAATAAATAAATCCTTCTAAAAAGGTATATGGTGTTCTGTTCTGTTAATATGTGTGATAAATATATCAATTTATCATTCTTATGTACTTGAAATTTATTTACAGTGCACTTTACTTGCTAGAGCCACATTTTGTCACTGATTTGCATGTACTACACCCCATTAAAATAGAGAACTCTGCACAAAATTCAGTGGCAGGACATAATTCAGTATTTAATCTGTACCTTTTGGGCCCATTTTTAAGTGCCAGAAGAATGTTCCTCTATAAAATAAGTACAAGACAAGAGCAATATCAAAGCACTGAGTGATACGCTTTTTGGAAGTGAACTATATTGGAAAATATCTCCTTTGTCTTTCAAAATGGAATTATGATAAAGTATCATGGCTTCATCACTTTTACTGTAATGGTGTATTTTAAGGAAAACTATAGTGTTATTAAAATAGTGATTTTATGCAATGTAGATTACTCGCTGATTCATCTGTTCTGTTAGTTGCTGATGCTGGACCATGCAAAAGAAAATAAGTGGGAGGTAGGGAATGTGGTTAAGCGTTGTTTAGTGTGGTTCTTAAGGAAGATAAATCAAGATCCAATAAACATTTTAACAAGTCATTTGATCAAAGATTCCTACTGCTGTACCAAGAAGTCTGTATGTCTCACCATGGGTTGGTGGCATATCCAAAAACACAGTGTCATGGCATCAGGCTCTTTAATAAAACATAACTAGAAATATCGCTCTGTTGTCTCCCTCCCTTCCTTTTGAACACAAAGCATCAAAACTTTATTTTTTAGTTTTGGAACAACAGCCTCATTGAACTATTGTAATGGAAATTATAAGTCATCTGGGAAGTCTGAACCAAACCCTGTAGCTAATGTAGAGCTTTGCTGCTGAAGTTCTGAAAGCAGGAAACAAGTTCCATCGTATTTCACCCAGTTTATCTAGTTTGAACAAGCTGGCAAAGTGGAGGTTAACTTTTATGGATCAGGTCCCATCAAAACCTAACGAGGCCCCCCAGCTCTGAGTTTAACTTTGTCTTAAGTTTTATAGAATGAAATCTTAGCAAAATGAGCATATTTTAGAGCATATTTTTATTGTGTATTATGCAGTCACAGCAATAATTCCACTTTCTATTCTAAGTCTCTTTTTGATAGTCCTCTTGCCCAACTTTTTGGAAAAAAGTCCTTTCTACCTGAAAATAGGAAGTCAGGTGTCTAACAAGCAAGAGTAGAATTGTTTGGGAAAGACTGAGGTTAATTAAACAAAAATATTTTACAGGACTGGACTTTGTAAAATGAAGTGCAATTCATATTTGGAAAGGTCTCCAACATTTTAAATCCAGTTCTCCAAAATGGCTTTTTCTAGAAACTTCAAAATTGTATTGTTCTTGAATATAAGATGAATCTGGTAAAAAAAAGATTTTGAAACTGGTGCAGATTTTAAAATGTATATCTTATTGATATTTGATACTAAAAATATTGAAATCAGGTCTCCCCTGAATTTGTAAAGTTGGCCACATGTCTGGCAGAGTTTAGAAGGTGATCTGGCATACAGCTGTAGTGGTAGAAAATGTAAGCTCCATCCCCCAAATTCCTCCAGTTTCAAAGATGTTATCAAACTCTACTGGCACAGAAGATGCGATCAGAGTTCCATCAGCTGAACGGGTTGTATTCACCCTCTGTCTTCTGGTGGCGGCAGGGTGATCATGGGATGTAGTGACTTTTTTGTTGGGTCTCACCACAATAGTAATGTTAACCTTCTGTATCTTTAAGGCATCACTGGTATTTATTTATCCAGAATGAATCGTATACTGTAACCTCAGATTAAAATTTTGCAACCTGGGAATAGATTGCCTGGCCACTTTTTCTGAATGATCAGGTAGAAGAAGGGCTGGCAGTGTACTGGACTATCCAGTCCATTTGCCAGATAGGTATGAGTTGTACCTTCTCTGTGATAGAGTTTCATAAAGTATAGAATCATAGAATCTTAGGGTTGGAAGGGAACTCATGAGGTCATCTAGTCCAACCCCCTGCTAAAAGCAGGACCACTCCCACTAAATCATCCCAATCAGGGTTTTGTCTAACTGGGCCTTAAATGTTTCCGAAGATGGAGATTCCACCACCTCCCTAGTGACCCATTCCAGTGCTTCACCACCTTTTTCCTAATATCCAACCTTGACCTCCCCAGCTGCAATTTGAAACCATTACTCCTTATTCTGTCCTCTGTCACCACTGAGAACAGCCTAGCTCCCTCCTCTTTGGAGCACCCCTTCAAGTAGTTGAAGGTTGCTATCAAATCCCCCCTCAGTCTTCTCTTCTGGGGACTAGATAAGCCTACTTCCTTCAGTCTCACCCTCACAGCCCACTAATCATTTTTGTTGCCCTCCACTGGACTCTTTCTAATTTGTCAACATCCTTTCTGTAGTGGGGAGCCCAAAACTGGACACAGTATTCCAGATGCGGCCTGACCAGTGCCAAATAGAGGGGAATAATCATATCCCTCACTCTGCTGGCAACACTCCTACTGATGCAGCCTAATATGCCATAGGTCTTTTTGGCAACAAGAGCAACTGTTGACTCATAACCAGCTTCCCGTCCACCATAACCCCCAGGCCCTTTTCTACAGTGCTGCTACTTAGCCGATTGGTCCCCAGCCTATAGCAATACCTGAGATTTTTCCATCCTAAGCGCAGGACTTTGCACTTGTCCTTGTTGAACCTCATGAGATTTCTTTTGACCCAATACTCCAATTTGTCTAGGTCTCTCTGAATCCTATCCCTGCCCTCCAGCGTGTCTAACATCCCCCCCCCCCCCAGCTTGGTGTCATCCATGAATTTACTGAGCATGCAATCTATCCCATCATCAAGATCATTAACGAAGATGTTGACCAGAACCGGCCCCAGGACTGACCTCTGGGGCATTCCACTTGTTACTGCCAACTAGACATTGAGCCATTGATTCCTACCTGCTGAGCCCAATGATCTAGCCAGCTTTCTATCCACCTTATGTTCCATTCATCCAACCCATACTTCCCTAACTTGCTGACAAGAATGCTGTGGAAAATTGTATCAAAAGCTTCGCTAAAGTCGAAGTATATCATGTCAACAGCTATTCCTGCATACACAACTCCAGTCATCTCATCATAGAAGGCAATCAGGTTGGTCAGGCACAATTTGCCCTTGGTGAATCCATGCTGGCTGTTCCTGATCACTCTATTTTCCTCCAAGTAAGTTAATTTGAAGCATGTTTGAATGGTTATAGTGTACACTTGGTAAGTATATCTGATATACAGGAAACAGTACTTTTTCACAAGGGGAAAAAGTACATCAAATGTTAAGCAAATAATGAATTTTAAGAAAAGTTAGAGTTCAACAAGGGTTTTTGGCGACACCAACCATGAGAGGAAAGTTTGAAAGGTACAGAATATGTCCACAGAAAAAGCCTGGTTTGTTTGTTTATTACTTATTTGAATCATAGTGTGCCAATGTAGCAGAGCAAAAGTGGTTTATTATAAGTTTTGATTTTTTAAGTTGTTATTTTGACTAAAATAGTTTGAGAACTGTTAAGAGAAGTTGGTCAGATTTTGCATGGAAATGATGGGTTAGTTATATGATCCCTGACAGAATAAAGTTAAAGTTATTCAATGATTCACTGATACAGGAAGTTTCCTGTTAAGTAATTATCTTCAGTGTCAATACTATTGGCTATCACTTGTCAGTTTATCTCAGGCATCGTGTTAGATCTATGATCTTCCTGGCTGGTGAAGGCCAGGAGGGGTGTGCTTGGTCTATTTTGGGAGATGTTGTAAGCTTCACTGTTAAGGAGGGCATGATGCCAGCTTCTTTGAAAGCAGCAATTGTTAGACCCTTTCTCAATAAATTATTTGCTGCTGACAAATTCCCCATTATCACCGAGTCTCTAATACTGGGGCAAGAAACACTTGCATATCTTGAGTTCTCTGGGCTCCCCACAAGCCCAGTCGGTTTGTTGTTTGGTCAGGGAATAGTATAGAGATTTTATGGCTGGTCATCTCTTGTTGGTGAAGATCTAGTATCTATGCTGATGCATTTAGATCTGCTGCTATCTGTGATACCGTTGACCATTAGGCTTTGTTTACCATCTTTTGTTTTGAGCAGAAATGTGCAAAATTTCCAACAAAGCAGAAAAGCTAACAAATTCATGTTTTATTACAAACCTCAGTCTGGTGCAAGCTTCCCAAAATATTTTCTGCATATTATGGTTCTTTTGGTGGAACTTGACTGAGTTTGGCATGAACCTGGTCAATAATTTTTGATTTGAGGTAGTAATCATGAGAAACCATGTGAATTTTTTTTTTCAATATTGCAAGGCTTATGTTACTGGTTCTAGCTGATTTTTGCTTTGTGTTTTTGGTTCATTTTAACTAGCAAATGAAATTCACAGTGAAACTTAAGGGATACAAAACCATATGAATTGAAAATTAAACAAGAATTTTCAGAACCTAAACCCTTATGCTTAATAATACCATTAATCTGGATATTTGAGGCACAGACACTTTAGTAAAAGATACATTAGAAATATAAATACACCTGAAACAATTACATTAAATTATTTGTATTTTTTAATCTGTCATCCTTGAAGTATCATGTAGATGGTGTGTATAGTTTACTTAAATAATGATATGGCCACACTCACTGTTATAACTGAGGCCCAGATCCTTAAAGGCAGGGTGACCAGTTACCAAATGAGAAAAATTGGGACAAAGGCTGGAGGGGAATGGGCACTGTGTAAGAAAAAGCCCTGAATATTGGGACTGTCCCTATAAAATCAGGACATCTGGTCACCCTAGTATTTCAGCACTTAACTCCCATTATTTCAATAAATTTAGTCAATTAAAATATTAATTAATTAATCTTCACAATACCCCTTCCAGGGAGAAAATTATCACCACCACCAGTTTATGGATAAGGAACTGATTATTTACTAATAACTGGTGATTGTCTATTAATGGTTTACACACATCATACTCCAGAGAGTGTAACAAGTTCACAATATGTCCTGAGAGATCTAGTGCTAGATTTGTGTGTGTGTGTATAATTTAGAAGAAATGTGTAAAATATCATGTTTCAGATAATCTCCGACATCTCCAGATGCTCATATGCTGACAAAAGATCAGTAGTAACTTACTAAATTGCTTCCAAATCTGTAATTTTCAGACAGCAACACACACATAATATTTGAATTGGGATGGAAATTGTTAATGCCTGCCTCCTCCCAAATCAAGCTTCTGGGGGAGAACCATGCTGCAGCCACAAACAAGGAGGTGGCTATTCAATGATTTAAGTGCTTGTCAAGCACCAGCATATTAAGAATTTTTGACCCCTCAAACAACCGACACTCTTTAGAGACATGCAAGTGAAGGAATGAAGGCTGAGTCCTGCCACTTGCATTCTGATCCTACCTCATCTTCTCTCTCTCACTTTTTCTTCATTTGTCTCATCAGACCCCAGAGTAAGGAGATAGCAGAGACACAGCCTCTTCCTCATGGCAGGATTACAGTTCCTTCTGTAACCATAGCACATGGTAACTCCATAAGGGCCAGAGGAAAGAGTTTTCACAGGTACAGGTATAAGAGATTCCTACCCACCAAGTACCATGAAACTCACGTGACACACATTTGACAGCACTTACTTCTGCACACATTCACCTGGGCTGCAGGCACACTTCTGCACTCTCTCCTCTCAGCCATTGGGGGTGCTGAGATGCAGCTCTTCTTCCTTTCTCTGCATTTCCCCAAATGAAGCCTTTGCACTTTAGAAAGAGGAGAGAATAGTATGGGAGGGCAGAGATGGAAGGGGAGGGAGACAGAATAGTGAATGGGGCAGAAGGATAGGAGATGCTGCTCTCTCCCAAGTTCTTCCCTGTGTTCTCAGCCACCCTCTCAGCTTGTGCCAGGCTCTCCTGTTGTCCAACATGGCTCCAGAGTCTCTGCCTATGGCAGTCCCTCTGCCAGACTCTTCCAACAATAATTTCCCATCCCAGTAGCCCATGAATACCTCCACTGTCTCCCACAGCCACCCTGGATGTCGCTGTTATTGCAAGAGTGCTGTGTGCCTGTGTATAAGTACACATGTAATAGAAAATGTACCAAAAAGTGGCATTCAAGAAAATACACACACAGGGTTTATTATTAGTTTTGTAGAACAAGTAAACTTCATTGCTATTGTGCATGGCAAATGGCTTCCTTTGTGCAGCTCTTTACAAAAGTTCTTAACCTCTGGTTCCTCCTTAATCCTCCACATTTGAACTGTATGGTGAGTAAATTATTCCCCCATAGCTGCTCCATGGTTTCAGAGGAACCATGAAGGGCAATTCTTTGTTCTGTTTAAAGCAGATAATGCAATAGAAATAGTCCTTTTAGGTGTAAACGTGACCCAAGAGTAGCTGCTGTGGTGGCCAAGGTTGTGCAGCTCACATCTCTTTGGAGGCGGAAGGCTCCAAAGCAACAGCACTAGGACATCACTGAATAACCACTGCACGGCATTCAACAAATAGGCCCCACCTACGCCACAGAGAGCCGAAGAATGGGCTAGTGGTGGAGCCTGCAGTTGATTTCTTCTGCATTTTGCTTGATCAAGAGCTGGCTTTGTGAAAATGCTTATGGAGGGAGAGGGAGCAAGCATGCAGTGATGCTTACAAGAAAAAATGTCATACATGGAACTGAATAAAAATTGGCATCTAGGAAAATCAGGGGTCTGGCCACATTGCATTTTTTAAAATGGCCTTAAAAAGTTTCAAGCAGCTTAGTTTTCAATCAAAGCTTCTTCTGCATACATCAAATTTATGTCACAAAAGCTGCTTGGGGGACAGGAAAATTTCGTAGGCATGGAACTGAGCCTTTGCATAACGTGGTTTTTGACTAGAGTCATAACAACGGTAAGTTTGTATTATCCATATATTGTTTCCGCTAATTTATGTGCTGATATCAGTTAAATATATCAGTTATACCCATTTAAAATGATGGTTTTATTTATGAAGAATTTTTATAGTAATATTTTTCAGGACACAAATAGTCTGAGTTATGTAAATTTCCTGTTGAAAATATCTCCCATTGAAAAGTGAGAGATCCAGAGGCTGAGCAGAGGAATGTCGCCAGCAGGCCCAGAGCTTGTGATCCCAGGTGCTACATTTGTGAGGCGATGGCTGAAGCTGTGTCTTTAGAAGCATGTTTTCAACATAGAATGAGAGCTAAAAGTAGCCTCTCTGCCTGCCACTGGAAAAGTTCCTGACTCTGGTGAATAATGGCTGTTTCCCTATTAGTAGGTAGCCTGCACAAGGATTTAGGTTTTTTTGACACATTATATTATATGAAAACAAACAAATGGATGATATTTTTATTATTGCAAGTTTCATACAGCTTGCAGCAAAGCAAAATACAGTTTTTGTAATATACTGAAAATTAAAAATAACATGACTAGGTGCCTCTTTAGTCTTTCTATAAATAAATAAATTCTTTGCACTTTTGTAATTCATTCCATCTAAAGATACCAGAAGATACCAAATTATTTTCCGAATACCTGTTTTTCTACAGTGTCCACCTAAACAATGTCTGGATGGTAATGTCCTAGTAGACTTCATAAAGGTTCATGCTTTTCACTCCTCTTAGAGTCCAGGAAACCTTGCTTTTTGTTACTAACACTGGCTATGTCCACACTTGTAAATTTAGGTTGACTTAGCATGTCTACACCTAAATTTAAAGTCGACTTTGGGGGGAACTTACAAAGTTGACCTAGAGCGTCCACACTGGACGCCTAGGTCAACTTCTAGGGGTGAGGGGGACCTAGGGCAGGTCCACAGGGGCAGGGGGGCACCCCTTGCCCAGTGCCAGGGGGCTCAGCCTTTGCCCCAAGGGGGACAGGGACCCTGGCAGGGCATAGGGGCAGGGGTGCAGTCCTGGGGTAGCCCTAAGTCGACTTAGGGCTACTCCAGGTCTACACTGGCTTAAGTCGACTCTAGGAAGTCGACTTAAGCCTTAAGTTGAACTAAATCTAGATTTAATGAAGTCGACTTAATTTTCATCAAGTTGACTTTATTTTCCTTAAGTCAACTTAAGCAAGTTGCTTAAGTCGACTTAAGGAAACTGTAGTGTAGACGCAGGGTAAATTAAGTTGACTTAAGCAAGCTTAAGTCGACTTAATTTACAAGTGTAGATGCACCCACTATGTATATATTTTAATGTTATTTATATTAAACAACTTTTTTCCTGTTGAAAATTGATCTTTTTGAAAATGAAAAATTTCACCAAATTTGTTTTCTAGTTTTCAACTTTTTGACTGAAACCTTAAAAAAACCCCTTCCTTCCTTTCATTTTGGGTTTTTTCTTTCCCTCCACCTTTTTCTAGTAGCAAAATAGAACCAAGAAAACAAGTAGAAAAAAGCAAAAAGCAGGGCAAGGTTGAAAAAAGTAAAGCAAAACAAAAAAATAATCCTACCTACACATTTCACAGGGTTTGAGAAAAAACAATGAAAATTTTTGCAAAAAAGATTGTTGTCATTTTCTGCCCAGTTCTAAGAATAATAATTGCTTATATAGGAGCAGTCATGCTGTTCACTTCATATGATCAGTGGAAGTTCTTGTTTATGAATTGTCTTATTACTATGACATAAAACTTAATAGGTTCATAGCTTTAGGAACAACAGTGATTTTTGTATATTTGATTTAATTTTAGACTAGAAGTCAAGTTCAATTCATAGCATAGGAAAATGATCTGAATCCATCACATGCACATCCCAGATTTTGGATATCCATTAGTCTGCTGTGGATGTGTAATGGCTACACAGTAAATCATACAACAAAAATAATTTTATTAAGGTGAAAATTTTATTCTAGGGAAGTCTCTCTCTCTCTCTCTCTCTCTCTCTCTCTCTCTCTCTCTCTCTCTGTGTGTGTGTGTTTTGGTGTATATCGTATGCAGCTCAAATTATAAATTTACAGAAAGAAAAAAAAGGAAAAATTGCTTGCTTGAGAAAGTTGTAGATTTGGAGAAGTATAAAATCACCACAAACTGAATTAAAGGTTTTCTTAGTAATAATAAACTGATCCATTGACAGTATGGAGAATTCACTGTTTTTAGTGCCATGGATATGTGGATGTTGCATACATGTATAGTTAGTGTGATTGTGTGCGATATCTTATATAAACCTATAATGGAAACCTTGTTTGCATTCTGTTGTTTGGCAAACAGAGATGCCAGCATTTTAAATGTTCATTTAAATGTTCATTGCATGTTCTGCTTAATATTTTACTAGAATATTAGCAAAATAATCAATCACACTTACTGATTGACACACACTGTCAAACTATAACTTTCCCCATAGCTCCCTCATCCTTAGTTTAAACTTCCAGTTTACATTTGTCCTTACCAGTATGGCTTGCGTAATTCTGGAACTATTCCTTATAATTTTGTTTCTTAGAAATGATCATTGACATTCTTAGTTAGATTCTTTACAGTCTTTCCTAAGACAAAATATACCTGCCACCCAGCTTATCATATCTTTTCCACCCATCCACTAAAAATGCTCTAGTGCATAGATCTTACAATTTACTAACCACAAGGAAAACCTTCATCGTCACTGTAGTAATGCTACAGATGTTTGTCTTCTCTCTAAATGATTTTCACTCTTTATTTTGCTAAAATTTTGTATCAAATTGAATCATTAAGTATCAGCTGGCAGTCTGAAATAAGTCATGGTGTTAAAAAAAAAAGTAGTGCAGCAGAGTAATAGCATACACACACAAGTCCTTATAAAAGCTGAGAAGAGGTCAGAGGTGTTACAGAGATTTAAAAGAAAACACAACCTTCATTTATAAAATGGAGTCCAGGATATCATTAACAAAGTGTGTAATGCATTCCATAGTCAAAGAGGGGAAAACATAAAAGCAATAATAGGTACCAAAAGGGGGTGGGGGGGGCAATTGTTTTCTCTTCCTACTTCTTCCTTCCATTGAGGCACCTGAGAAGTGATATGAGAAGGGCATTTTAGAATAAAGACATTGCGCTGACAGCAAATACAAATGAAATAAAATTGGCCTAAGGCTGTGATGCCAGAACCTGACTGAAGAGTTGAGACGTGGCAATGGACTAGTTTAATACACCAGAGAAATAGAAGTAGAATCATTTGCAATGCAGTAAGATGAAAAGATGAAAGAGGAAGTATAACAAACCTAGAGATTAAAATAGACTTTTCAGGCTATATAAACTCTCTTTTTGCACCAAAGTTGACCCATAAACATAACAGCTGAACTAAGACACTGTTATTAACATTTTCCAGAAAATTTGCCTCATCCTGTTTTTTCCTTTCTTGAAACAAAAGCTTCAAACACTCACTGTGTGATGCTACAATGGGGAATTGATCCTGGGGGTGATGGGCCAATGTCTTTCATAATTCCTAAGTGATTTCCTCTAACTGACACTGGAGAAAGCAGCAACCAGCCATGTTTTGTCAAAAACTAGGTTGCCAAAACACACAACTGGTCCTTTGAGGGGTAACTTATCGGGGAAGGGGAGAAAGGAGTGTCACACAGGCCATGTCTACACTGGTGGCAGCAAACTGCCACAATCAGATTTCAAGAGCAACTTAGCATCATTTAAGACCTGATAAGTTGACCTGGAAAGCTACTTAATAAAACCGCCCTCTCAAGTGGCATAGCACTGTGTTAACAGGAACACATTTCCTACTGGCGCAATGCAGTGAAGGCGCAGTGCCGAAGGGGACTTAGGAAGTTAATGGGAGTTACACAAACTACTCTGCGTGGCTTGCATAACTCCCATTGACTGCTGCCAAATTTTGCTGCCAGTGTAGACTTGGCCACACTTCGTAGCTCTTGTAGACTGAGCTCATTACAAGCATCAGGGGCACCTTGCATGCTTCCATTTCTGCCCCCTCCCAGCTACCTTCTATTTCAGGGAGTCCCTGAAATTTCCCCAATCCCTTACCTCATGCATTGGGATCTGTGTATCCTTCATTCACTCACCCTTCTCCCCCCAGGCCAGGGCTCTCTATGTGCCCCCCAACCATAGGCTAGAATCCCTTAACCATCCCCACCAGGAATTCTGCATCCCTCCCCTTTCCCATCTCACATTCCAGAGTTCCCCATAATCAGCCCCATAGATTCTGTGTGCACCCTCACTAGCCTTTCCCCCATTCTTCCCTTCCCCCATAGCTGGGTCACCTCATATCCCCCCACTAGTGTTGTGTGCCTCTTATTCTCACCATATCAGGGTTCCCTGTTGCTGGGGCTCTGGATGCACCTCTATTATCTCGTTTCCTCCTTCCTCCCATTCCAGTGTTTCCCATTCTCCCTCCCATAACAGGCGTTCCCTGTATGCCTATTTCATCCATGTTAGGCACTCTGTGTGCACCAATATTCCCACCTTTCTCCCATGCTAGCAGCTTTATGCACCCCCTTTCTTGCCTACCAAGGTCCCCCAATCATTGACACAGACAGTGCTTTATATGCCTCATTTCCCCAACTCCCCTGAGCCAGGTCCTGTGTACATACCCTCAGGCCCTCCTTCCTTCCACTTACCATCATTCTTTCTGTCTAGAAGGGAAGTGAATCACAATTTCAACATGTTAAACTCTCTTGAGAGGATGAGCAAGGATGAAAGAGGATATTATTGTGCTGGAAGGTATTAATGGGTGCCATCAACCATTTTGCTATCTATAGGCCATTACAGAGGTGCTTAAAGTTGTGGCTCTGCTAATCAGATGACAAGAGGCTCTATATCTCCCATTTTTCCTCTTTTTTTACTGATTGCCCCCAAAATCATTAGGTTCTTCCCTTAATGCCTAAAACACTCCCTGAAATTTTGGAATTGATCAGATGTAATGTTAAAGATTATTGCATTACAGACAGATGAATTCTGCTGAGTTGAGTGCAAGACCTTCGCAAGCTCAGCCAAAAGAAAGAAAAAATAAGGAGCTCCTGAGAGATGCCTATGCAAAAAAAAGCACCTCACCTCATCAATGCACATATGCTCCCCACCTAATCCAAGTCTTAAACTTAGATTGTGAACCCTTTGAGAAAATTACTATCTTTTTGTTTTGTTTGTACAGCACCTAGCACAATGGGGCCAGGACAATGAGTGGGACATCTATGTGCTACCATAATATAAATAATAAGTAGTGACTGGATAAAAGAACAATTTGGTTCATGTGAGGATTTGTGTACTGTTTTTCTTTTATATTTTCCTAATGAGAAAGACAGCACTTAGTGGTTTCTGATTTTTTCAGGCTTGTATGGTGCATATACAACTTCTGCTTGATTTTAAAAAACAAAACAAAAACAAAGCATTTTGATGGGACTGCATGTATAATATAGTTTTAACACATTATTTGAAGAGGAAAAATATTAAATTGCTGAAGTGTAATCAATTATCAGCTATTGTTTATGTATCACACTCTACATTGCCATTTTTTATATTTAAGTTATTTAATACCTATACCAATTTATTCTAGCTGCTTGGGCATATATAAAGCAAGGAGTTTCAAATAATTGCTTTTTTTATGGACAAAAAAATATATATATATAAGCCTTCACTTTCCAGTTCCATCTCTTTAGCACTTTTGATAAACACTAATATTTTGTTTTTAAAATGGAAGTAGCTTCTGTAGAAAACACTATCAGCTGAAAAGAACATTTTGAAAATGCTTTCCCATGAATAGAGAAGGCTATAAACAGCATGTGTTTAGAGCAGTAATCCAAGTTCACAAACCCTTCCCTTGTCATTACTTATATCACATGACTTCAGTTGCCTTTCAGAAAGAGCTTTATAGCATTCCAAATCCCACAATGCTATGCAACACATGAATATAAAGGAAAAAACAAGCACCCTCCAACCCCCTTTTTTTTGAGAGGGGGAGGAGCAGTAGAGAAAGAAGTCTGTTCTCTAGTCCAAGCTCCAAATTCCTATTGATAGAATGTTTAAATAACAAACCTAGAAACATAATTTCCTTGTTTTACTGCAAAATTAGTTATTTCAGCTCTACCTCAACCCAAGTGTGCAAACTCTAGCTGATTGTCTTTAGAAGTGGGTTCTTCAGGCCATTTAGCTCCTAATTAATACATGGGAAGGTGCATGGGTGTTCTTGTAGTTCCCTAGAACCAAGTCTGCATTCCTTTCTAAAGAAAATACTTACTTTTCCATCTAGTTATAGCCTTTTCTGTTGCAGGACTTTGCCAAGCTTTTTAAGTTCCTGTATATGTTGTCCCTTTAGGGATCCGTTTAGTGAGTGAGTTGTCATGAGGAATGCTATGATACATTAACATTGTCTTTTAGAAGTTTTGTATTGGCAAACAGTCTCTGATCAGTTATCTGCTCTTCACCCATTTCCAAAAGGCATGTTTAAAACACAGTATGAGTGAAGCAGCAGGCATTGAGCTTAAGATGTAGACTCCTTTCAGGTGGCGCTGCGTGGAGTAAAACACAGTTCATGGGATTTATTCTGGCATAAGATTTGCCTTTAAGTCATTAGGTCACATCTAACTCGGGCTAGTTATAGTCAAGACATGCTAACATCTGATGCTTAAACAGCAAACCACGTGAAATCAGAGGATGGTCTCAGTCCAGCTCCATAGGCAGTTAGCCACAGCAGAAGAACTATCCTCACAGGTAGTGCTAATTGTCTCAACAGAGAAGCCAAGCAATGAATGAATGATTGAATAACCTTGTGGGGAGATGTTGGTGTGGAAAGCTACACTTCCCAAGCAATCCATTTATGGCTTGTAGTGGGGTTTGTTTGTTTTTTTGAGTGGCTTTACTGCAGCTGATCTGCCCTCCACCTCTCATCCTTGATACAGGACCTTGGTGGGGTCTGGAAGAAGGATAAATTGCAGAGCAGGTCAATGAGTTAAGAGCTCTGGTTGCTGATGACTAGGGTTCTGTGACATTTTTTGATTCAACTCAGCAGTGAGGGGTTGTGTTAGTCTGACCTACTGCTATTCTGGGTGCCTTCAATGCTAGGCTGATGTGATTCACAGCTGACACCAACAGCCCTCATACAAACACAGAGGTCACACCCTGGCTTCCACTATGCAAGTTGGAGAGTGACCTTAACCACCACCAGTCCTGTCTCCTTACAGGGTCCAGCTCTCTTCTGGAAGCCTCAGAAGTTACTACAGTTGCTGCTCCTTTAAAGAGATAGAAACAACAGCTTGTTATCTTGACTGACACCAACAATAACATCAATTCATTCGAAGTACTGGATTGGCTCAGATAAAAAGCAAAAGATGCTTATTCAATCAAAAAGAGCGAGGGTTTAAGTGAGTTAAAGTAGAAGGGATAAAGACAGAAAGGGTTACAAACAAAAGTAAAAATGTGTTTCCAAATGGCTGAGACTTAACAAGCTGCAGTCTTTATTCAAGGTAGTTTTCTCACCAATCTTCCTTTTCCAGCAATGGCTAACTAGCTCTTAATCAGGATCTGGATAGAGTCCCAGGCTCTAGTTTTCCCTGTCTTCTCAGGTGAAGGATCACTGACAAGTTTTCTGCCCTTCTCCGTATAACCTTTCAAAGTTCCTTGACCCTGCTTCAAGAAGCAGGAAGGCTTCCTGAGGGTGCACTTTCCTTTCTTTGTGAGGTTATTAAGTTGGGTGATTAGATTGCAGAAGTAAAAAATTGGGATGGTGGTTTGCGATAATAGGTGCCTCTAAAAGACAAAGTCCTAAATATCAGGACTATCCCTATAAAATTGGGACATCTGGTCAGGTCACCCTGTTGTTAAGGGATCACTTTTTTCTTTACTCACTTTTCTGAAATTGTGTTTGCCTGTCATGCAAATGTGCTTTCTTTTGTTTATGGTCATACCTTGCTCAATTTACATGAAAGACGCTTGCAAGCACGCAGAACTGCATTCCTTTGTCTGGAAAACCTCTGATTATCCGCTTCTCTGCCATGGTTCATTTCAAACAATTTGTCATAATTCCAGCACATCTGTATAATCCTTTATATAGGGTTGACCATAGATACATCATGCAACAATATTAACCAGTTAGTTTTTAGTTTTCCAGTGATACATAACATTGGTGGGGATATAAACCTTTGGAGTGTATATCGTGACAACCATGTGCTAAGTTGTAGTGAGGATGCTGGCCTGACAAGTTTCTGACAGTAGAGAACCACCAATAACCCTCTGTATCACTGTACTCAGTAAAAACACAGAGAATGAGCACAGAAGTGGGGTGGGCAGGGGGTGATTAAGGTGTGCATTTTATTTCTATGTTTTTCTTCAGAAATATCACTGACATATCTACATGGCAGAGAAAAAGGCTAGGGAACTTTTCTTTTAGATGGAATGCTTAAGACTCTATCCAGTCATTTGCCATGCTTTAGAAATCACCAGAAACCAACAGTTAATCAGCATTGGCATCTCCGATATGTCCTTTTCCTCCTGGCTGGAGGGATTAATTTATGAGTAAAGATTTAAAAAAATGAAATAGACATAGCTTAGCTAAGTGAAGGCTGCACAGGAACAAAATAAAGGCCTACAAATATGTCAAAGGTGTAAACTCCTGGTGAATTATTTAAGATAATATGAAGGGGTTTAACAAAGAGTAATGAGATGAAATAAAGAATAGGAAAATTTATGCTGAATATATAAAGGAAATCTTCCTGACAGAAAGATCTAGTAGGTTGTGGAAGAGTCTCCCAAGGGAAGTGATGGAAGACCCATCATATGGTACCTTTAGAACTAGACTTGACAAAATATAAATAAATGTAGTGTAGGGAACAATTGGGAGGGCAAAGAACTAGATGAATTTAATAATTCCAGTGTTACATTTCTGTGTATTGTTAAAATAATGCATAAACCCACACTTGCATTTGCTGCATCTTTGGCTAAATGTATCTCCAAATACTTTAAGACCCTGATCCCGCAAGAAGATTCATAAGAACATCTCCCATTGCCATCATGAAGCCCAATAAATTCAACATAGCTTTGCAGGCACACCCCATGGTGTGGATCAGCACACAGTATCTGGGCTTAAATTATGTTCTTTGCCCATGATGTGCTTTGTCCCATCAGGGCGTGATCCTTTTGTATGTGCTGAGATTGAAATCACCCCGTTTCCCATCATTGTCCCTCTTGGTCTACACAACGTAAAGGAAATTCTAGGATGACTCCTCCGTATTCAAAATACTCCAGCATCATTTCTGCTGTCATTGTTGAACTTCAGACCCACAACATTTGAATAGCTTCAAAATGAGCTCACAGACATTCCTCCATTCCAAGTGTATAGGGGACGGATTATTCTCTGCAGTGTGCTGACATTGCAGTACACTGCAGTCAGGATGCACTGTAGCGGAATTACATGCTTTTGAAATAGGAGCCATTATTAATGAAACAGGTTTATTGCTTCCCCCAATTTCACGTTTGGAAAAGAACAAAAGAGACTTAATTTATATCTCTGGCTGTATAACTCTGTTCTACTTAGTATAAGTGTGTGTGTGTAGGAGGGAGCATAATACATTTTACATCTATCTGTATCTTGATATAAATTGTGTTAAAGAGATTCAGAAGTCTATTGCTTTAAAGAAATAATACTCAGAACTCCAGTTAAAATGGCTTTACCAGTATTTCAAATCCTCAAAGCAGGAATAATTAAGAGAAAGGGATCTTTGACTCTGTGAATAGATTTATTTCTATTATATTAAGAACTCCATTTCAGCTCTCTAAATCATGGCTCACATAAGCAACAGTAAATGATTCCTGGTCAAGATTTAGGAAATTACTAGATTACCCTTGCAAACCATTCATTTTAAATCCTGATGTGACCCACTTGATTTCTGGGGACTGCCCTACCTCTTAATGTGACAAATACCCAGCCTTCCAGTTCAAAGGGATCTTTGAGAAAGACCAAACCCCCCCCCCCCCGCATGAAATGAATTTAACAACTGGAATTTGTCATTTTGCCTTTTCTTTTCTGGAAAAAAAATGCTAGTGATTTCTTTTGACTTAAACTGGGCATTCAAAAAGCTGTTTTTATTAATGAATCATATTAAACCACCAGTGAAAGGCTCCCTGACTCTGTTTAAATAACAGGCTATGATTCCTTCCCCCACCCCCCCCTTCAGCTCCACTGCTATTAATTGAGGAGTTTCTTTGTTTCTTTTCTAATGAAGCTAACAGAACACATCTGTCAGGTGCTTGTATTCTTCACCCATCTATAGTATGTAATAGCCCAGCTGGAGGCTATAATGCTACACAATACCCCTGGCCGTTACAGCAACTATTTATTCCTGGGCTTTTCCTCAGATAGGGATTTGAAAAAAGTCTGAAATTTGGGCCTAATTGCTATTTACACAGCAATAGACACCTGTTCTAGCTGAGACCCTGGCTCATGAATCTCACACCTGAGACCTTAGGGAAAGTGGAAGGAAAAATTTCAAGCAGCTGCCAGTCCAGTTGAGACACAGATAGCTTTTCTATGCTGCTTGTGGAACATACAGTATACAAATTTATATCTATAGATGTCTGTCTAATGCCACAGCTCTAGCGGCCAAGTGTTGTTCATTTAAAGGCTAAACACATTCTGAGGGATACAAACATGCATACACAGCCATGAGGAGAGAATTTCCTGTGTCTATTGCTTAAGAACAAGTCTTGGAAAGCAAATCTGCTTGAAGACTCTTCAGGAGAACAATCTCATTCTAACATATATTTTCTAAATTTGTTTTGCTGTGTTCTCTTTTCCTGAGATCTATGTGTGGGGTTGCTGGCAGCAGCTGTGTCCCCTTTTAGCTCATGTTGAGAAGCACAATCATTCTATTTTATCTTAGTTTATATAAGCCAAAGATTCTACTTTTCTCTTTTGCTTTTGTTTAGGGGAGTTTTTGTCACGTTCCCACTTCTCAGGAGTAATAGTCTATACTGTTGGGAGAAGTGGCAGTTTCATTATAATAAACCTGTTACTAGTGGGGAGTTGATGTGAAACTGCACATGATTCTCATATAAGTTAGCAGCCTCTCCAATGAAGTTAAGAGCTCAAATTGATTAAAATGCAATTAGCCCATAAAACTTTCAATTTATGACCTCAGATGTTTGTCAAAGACCCAGAACTAAAGAAAGGGCTCCCCCTGCTTGCTTGCTTTCTTAGTTTGTTTCTAGTCAGTGCTAAATACTCCCGTTAGTTAGGGACAGGATAGAAATAAAATGTTACCTTGCCATGTTATTGGAATACATTATCCCCTGGTGCTGACAAGGGAGGGAGTTGGTTTTATTTTAAACTTTTTCTTTCCAGTCAGTGGGGCCTCTGTGCTTTTTACAGATACCCCAGTAAAGCTGGAGCAGCTTCCGTTCAGTTTGTTTTATTGCCTTGTGATAGTCTGTCATCCTTGACCCATCAGAATTATGCTCTTGTTTGAAGGAAAGAGAGATGAGAAGAATTGGAGTAATTAACTAGAAAATCAGTTGTATCATGAAATAGCAATCTGAGAGGAACTAGCCACTGTCTCAGAAAGAGGAGGGTGATGATTGGGGAGTTTAATGGATAATATATGAGAAATGCTAGCATAGGAGATGTAATAAATGTATTTAAGAGCTTTTAAAAATATGTAGCAGGAACAAAAGGATGAGTGAAAGAGTCAGTCAGGCTTTTAAGACATTGTTGGATGTCTAGGCTGGTGACAGATAAAGGGGACATTATTGACACTAATTCTTCACCTCTGGGCTCACAAAGGCAGATGAGGAGCTGTGGCCAGAGACAGAAATTCCCCTGGGAAATGAAATGCTGAGGGAACTCAGGGACACTCCAGGACAGGTGATGATAACATTAGAGTTAATAAAGATTGGGAAGATGATATGCCCAGATGGGCTCCAACCCAGAATGTTGAAGTCGCTGTTAGTGGAAAATGCTCATTGCAAACGAAAAAGGTCCCTCAAAGCTGGAGAGGGCTAAAGTTGCATCCTGTTTTAAGAGAAATTCTGGGACCGTTTAGACCTTATTCTCATCCTTTCAAAAGACTGTTGCTCTAATAGCTTTCTGAATGACTAAGGTCTCAAAATCATTCTGTCTGCCTGCCCTTCCCTACTTATGGAATATCCTTCACATTGAAGGAGACCAGCAGTAAATACAATATACTACACATTATTTCTTTGCTACTTATTTTCCTCTCCTCGTATAGCATTAGAAAGATTTTCTTTGACTTATAATCAAGCCTTCTGTTGTTTTCACCCCAGAAGATCACAAAGTACTTCACAATTTTATATGTATATATAAAGGATAACTGAAAAGTAGCCCCCTGTGCAGTGGATGGGACAATTAATTGATTCACAATATGCTGTGTGGGAGAGGGGGAAATATGGCCAGTGTCTCCAAGGCAAATATCTACTCTTATGAGAATTGCCATGCAATTGTTAATACGTATGAAGAGAAGACGTTTTGCCCCACGCTCTGTGGTTCTTCAGTGGGCAAAACTGCCATTGACTTATGCTCATCACATTGTGTGATGCTTTTCATTTTTAAGCTTTATGTCAAGGTTTTCATATTCTGTCCTCTAGCTTCACTTTGATACCATCTCCTCATGAGTGTTTAGCAGTAAAATATCTTTAAAGGTATGTTCTGGTTTAGTTTTATGTCCTTAATGTACCAGGATTAGCCCACCCTTCCAAGTATTATTCTCTATAAACTACTTATCTGCCATAGCTCCATGGAACTTGCTCTGACTCATTAAACTTTTGGTTCTACCTCTCCTTCTGTGTTGCAGATCTGATCATCTTTCTTTCCTATTCCTACTGTTCAAGATATATTTACATAAACTGGTTTAAGAGAAAGCCTGGTGGCATCTACTTGCCACCTCTCTCCATCTTGAAATGCTTTCACTCTCTGGCCTTATTGCTCCTGCTTTGCATACTCAGTTAGATCACTCCCAACATGAGAATTTAAAAAATGTCACTTCTGTGTAAATTGTTATAATTTTCTATTTTGAATCAGTTTTTTGTGTGGTACTGGATCAAAAGCTCTCTTGCTGGCTAGGTAGGTAATGCCCACAGCTTCCCTTGTTGATCCTTGGTGTTATTTTCTTGACAAATTTGATTAGACTTGTTAGACATACTGTTTCTTTAACAAAGATATGCTTCTTATTTTTGGTCAGACTTAGTCTCACTATGTATTCCACTACTCCAGCTCTAATTTATATTGCTGATATTTTCTCCATTATAGAAATCAAAGTTACAGGTGTGAGGATTTCTTTTTATCATTAATTCTGTGTCTGAGCTTAGGATCACTGTTCTTTTCTTTGTTAGCTTTCTAACCCTCCTTCCTCAAGATGCTATAAGGGTCAAAACACCATTACTAACTTAATTTTCTTCTGCATGCTCTTAGGATAAGACCTTTGGCTATGTCTACACTAGCAAGTTAGTTTGAATTAAGGACTTAATTTGAACTAACTAAAGCCATGGCCACACTAGGCTTTAGTTAGTTCGAATTAAGGGCTTCCTTAATTCGAACTAATAAGTTCGAATAGGGCTTTAGAAGTAAGGCTTTAATTCGAACCAACTAGTTCGAATTAGCCAATGTGGCCATGTTAATTCGAACTAATTTCTTAGTTTGAACTAACTGGCCATTGAAATGAATGGGGATCACTAATTCGAACTAAGCAAGTGCCATGAATGGCACTTGCTTAGTCCGAATTAAGTTAAGAACTAACTAATTTGAACTAATTTGAGCAAGTGTAGACATAATTGTGTCCAATGCACAAACCATTATGTGGGTAACATTCAGGGCAACTGGTGTCAATAGCTTAAAATAGGACAAATAGTTCCAATTCAATATGAGTGGATAGTTCAACTTGTCAAAATACGGTCCATGCAATAGCATAGATAATGCATTTATTAATGATAGATGAGCTTCTGTATTTATGGGAAAGAGGTAGCTTTTACATACAAAATTAGCTTTATGTGTAGGTAGTTGGTTTCTGTTTATCAGATGGTCAGACTACGCCATGACAATGAGTCTTGACATATTTCCTAACTTTGGTTTGTTTTCAGGTTTTTGTCTGAACCTGGTTAAATTTGAAGCAGACACTCTTTTCTGAGTACCAAGTCCCTGCATATATTCATTTTTAATGTCAAATAAGGCCTAAAATATTTGTGTTTAGGTTACCTAGATATTTTTCAATAGACCTTTAAATCTCTTCATAATAGTTTCAAATCTAGCCTAGCCTAGGCTGGTAATAACTGAGTGCCCTATTTTGCCACCTTCATTCCTGTTGAGATGTACCGTACTCTTTGAGTTGTTCTGGTACTTTCAACGGGATCACTCACAAAGTAAAATATAACAAAAGGTTAAAATGGTGGAACTTAGCCTTAAATGTTGTTACCATCCTCTGAAAAACGCCCATGTGTGCTCATTCTCTCGCGCTCTCTCTCCAAAACATATGGGTAACTTATTCCTTAACTTAGACTATATTAATACACTATGGTATTAGTATACTGTAATCAATATAATATTTTGTCATATGTCTCCCTTCTCTTAGTGACTCAAACAAAACCTGTTTGCAAGTTCATTCCATATTTTTTGCTCTACTTATTTAGCACCAATTTCTGCCACTCTTACTCATGCTGGGTAAAATCTTATCTCATAGAATAGGTCCAGTCATTGGGACTGCCCATGGAAGAAGGTACTATTCACAGTGTAGCAGTAATTAAATCTGGCCGTTTGTTAATGCATCTCTAGAAATCGGATGAACGGATTAAAAAGAGGTGGGGGAATAGGTATAAGGATTACATTTTAATAAAGAGATAGTTCCATGGACTATCAGGGACTACTTAAAGAAGTTGGATGTGCACAAGTCTATGGGGCCAGATGAACTGCATCCGAGGGTGCTGAGGGAGTTGGCCGATGTGATTGCAGAGCCGCTGGCCATTATCTTTGAAAACTCATGGCGAATGGGGGAGGTCCCGGAGGATTGGAAAAAGGCAAATATAGTACCTATCTTCAAGTTAGGGAAGAAGGAGGATCTGGGGAACTACAGACCCATCAGCCTCACCTCAATCCCTGGAAAAATCATGGAACAGGTCCTCAAAGAATCCATCCTGAAACACTTGGAGGAAAATAGAGTTATCAGAAACAGTTAGCATGGATTCACCAAGGGCAAATCATGCCTGACCAACCTGATTGCCTTCTATGATGAGGTGACTGGATTTGTGGATGCGGGAAGAACCATTGATGTGGTATACCTTGACTTTAGCAAGGCTTTTGATACTGTTTCCCACATCATTCTTGTCAGCAAGTTAAGGAAGTATGGATTGGATGAGTGGACCGTAAGGTGGATAGAAAACTGGCTAGATCGATGGGCTCAGCGGGTAGGAATCAATGGCTCGATGTCTAGTTGGCAACCAGTAACGAGTGGAGTGCCCCAGGGGTCGGTCCTGGTGCCGGTTCTGTTCAACATCTTCATTAATGATCTTGATGATGGGATAGATTGCATGCTTAGTAAGCTGGCGGATGACTCCAAGCTGGGGGGAATGGTAGACACACTGGAGGGCAGGGACAGGATTCAGGGAGACTTAGACAAATTGGAACACTGGGCCAAAAGAAATCTCATGAGGTTCAACAAGGACAAGTGCAAAGTTCTGCACTTAGGACAGAAAAATCCCATGCACTGCTACAGGCTGGGGACCAATTGGCTAAGTAGCAGCCCTGCAGAAAAGGACCTTGGGGTTATGGTGGACGGGAAGCTGCATATGAGCCAACAGTGTGCTCTTGTTGCCAAAAAGGCCAATGGCATATTGGGCTGCATCAGTAGGAGCGTTGCCAGCAGATTGAGGGATGTGATTATTCCCCTCTATTTGGCACTGGTGAGGCCACATCTGGAATACTGTGTCCAGTTTTGGGCTCCCCACTACAGAAAGGATGTGGACAAATTAGAAAGAGTCCAGCGGAGGGCAACAAAAATGATTAGGGGGCTGGGGCACATGACTTACGAGGAGAGACTGAAGCAAGTAGGCTTATTTAGTCTGCAGAAAAGAAGACTGAGCGGGGGGATAGCAACCTTCAACTACTTGAAGGGGTGCTCCAAAGAGGAGGGAGCTAGGCTGTTCTCGGTAGTAACAGAGAACAGAACAAGAAGCAATGGTTTCAAGTTACAGCTGGAGAGGTCGAGGTTGGATATTAGGAAAAACTTTCTCACTAGGAGGGTGGTGAAGCATTAGAATGGGTTACCTAGGGAGGTGGTGGAATCTCTGTCTTTGGAGATATTTAAGGTTCGGTTAGACAAAACCCTGGCTGGGATGATTTAGAATCATAGAATAATAGGTTTGGAAGGGACCTCACGAGGTCATCTAGTCCAAACCTGCTAAAAAGCAGGACCACTCCCCCTAAATCACCCCAGCCAGGGTCACCCATATGTGGGCCTTGGTCACCTTCCCCCTTCGAACCTAGTTTAAAGCTCTCCTCACCAGGTTAGCCAGTCTGCTTCCAAATACGCTCTTCCCCTTCCTGGATAGGTGGAGTCCATCTCTGCCTAGCAGTCCTTCTTCCTGAAACAGCACCCCATGGTCAAGGAAGCCAAAGCCCTCCCGGTAACACCATCTCCGCAGCCAGGCATTCACCTCCAGGATGCATCTGTCTCTGCTTGGGCCCCTACCCTTAACCAGAAGGATCGAGGAGAACAGCACCTGTGCACCAAACTCCTTCACCCGTGCTCCCAGAGCCCTATAGTCACCTTTGATCTGCAGAGGGTCACCTCTCACAGTATCATTGATTCCCACATGGATGAGTAGCATGGGAGTGGTCCTGCTTTTAGCAGGGGGTTGGATTAGATGACCTCATGAGGTCCCTTCCAGCCCTATGATTCTATGACCTTATCCTTCCCATTCATCGTTTTATGGGCCACTGTCTCTTCCACTGGTGATCACAGAACATCCCTGTGGCAAGAACCATAAATGCATACATGGAAAATGCACACTAGGAGAGCATTTAATGAATTTAAGCTGTGTTTTAATGCCATTTAGCTGAGGGAACAAGGAACAAAGTAAGCAGCATGTGAACTGCCAGTCCTCCGTGGACCACAAAAAAGCTGGAACAGCTGAATTAGACTATCATACATACCAATAGATGTTAACAACAGCATTCATTTGGCTGATTAAGTGAACTAATAGTAGAATCCAGATGTGATCAGGATATATCTGTGTTCTCACAGACTAAAACAAGCCTGTACCTGATTTAGATATTGTACAGTGTTTGGCATGGTCTACCAGTTTATTTTACATTTAGTGCTTAAGCTCTTTTCCCCAAGATATAAATGTCAATAATGGATTTACCCTGGTTGAATGAATGTGCCAGTGTGGAGATTAGTTACTATGATAAAAGACTTGCATTTGCCAAAACTGAATTTCTTACACATAGATCAAAACAGTTTGAGATATAGAAAAGAAACAAGACAAGAAGTCTTGCCAAATTAAATCATGATCCCTCATTAACTGATCTAAATATTTCAGCATATGCAATTTATCCAGGAGCTTGTGGATTCAGCCAACAGGAAGCATATAGGTATGTATATTTGTTTATGGGGCCTGGAAAAAGGGAGAGAAATAGAAATGGCTAATACTTGTCATAGCAAAGCTTCATAAAAACCTGTTCCTCTCTCAGTTGCCCATTTTCTCTGAACAATGGTGGTGTTGTTCCATCTTTTACTATTGAACATGTTTAACCTCATAAATGTGGGATAGGTACACTAAAAAGGTTAATAAAATATAAATCTTTTTTTGCATTATTGCCACAACATTGGAAACTCTATGCTCTGCTAATTGTTAGCCATTCTAGCCATTCATTATGCATTAATGCTCCAAAGATGTTAAGAGTTGAGGAAAGGACCCTTTATAATAATATAAAAATGCAAAAGACTATAACACAATTCTGGGAGAAACCCTGCCTGCTGGGTGTTTTACCATTATTTAGTTTGAATTAACTAATTCGAACTAATTTTGGTAAGTGTAGACATAGCCTTCCTGTGTAGGTTACTTCGATACTGTGATTATCACATCTTAACTTTCTCTTGGGTAAACAAAATACATTGAGCTTTTTTGGTCTGTCACTGTAAGGCATGTTTTCCAGGCCTTGACTCAATCTTGTAACTCCTTTTCTGAACTTTTCCAATTTTGCACCAGGGTCAGATTGACAAAGGGGCTTTAGGGGCTGCAGCCTCAGGTCCTAAGCTAAGGGGAGCCCTGCCATGCACTGTCCCACAAAAATAAATCGGGTGGTGGCTGGCAGGCTCTAAGCACCTCTGGTAGCTGGCCCGAGCACTGTCAGCTTGTGCTGCATCACATCAGTGGCCCAGCCAGTTTGCTGGGCCCCAGCACCATCCTGCTCCCATGGCTGGCTGGTCTGTGGGCCCTGGGTCCCTTCAGAGCTGGCCAGGCCCCAGCATTAAGCATGGGCCTGCCTCATGCTGTTGGCAGATCTGCCAGCCCCAGTGCTGGCATGCCCAAGTACTGCTCTGCCCTGTTGGCTGGGCTCCGCTACAGTGGGGTCACACAGTCCTGGGCCCCCGAAGCCTTAATCCAGTCCTGTTTCTCAACATCATTTTTTAAGGGTGGACATCAGTATTGAACTGTTTATTTCAGTTATGGTCTTGATTGTGCTGTGTAGACCAATGGTTCCAAATCTATTTACTATTGTGGGTCACATATGCAGCTTGCTATGTGTTATATGGACTACATCACCATTTATATATATATATATATATATACACACACACACACACACACACTATCTGTATGGACTGAGGATGCACATGGGCCACAACTGTGTGCTGATTGGACTGCACAGGTTGAGAATCACTGCTGTAGACAGTGATAATAATTTGACCCTTCTTCTGCTCAATATTCCCCTGCTTATACAACCGAAGATTGTATTTGCTGTTTCAACTACTGCATCACACTGGAAGCTCCACCAACTCCCTTTCCAAGTCAAACTATGGCACACTACTTTATATGTGTAACCTACATTCTTTGCTCCTAGATAGATTTAGCTGTATTAAAACATGGGTAAGTGAGCCCAGTTTACCATGCAATCCAGATTGCTCTGTAGAACTGACCTGTCTAAATCATTTACCACTTCACCAGTTCTTTTGTTATCTGCAAACTTTAACAGTAATGATTTTACATTTTATTTTAGATCATTGATCATTTTTACATCACTTCAAGGGCGTTTATCAGTTTTTCACTTGTATAATTTTTTACTTTTACATGTTTATAGTCCCATCAATTTTCTCTTAAGTTGAGAAAAAAGGGGGGAAAGGATATGTACAAATGCATCTATTATTAATATATCATGGCTATAGCATTATTATCCTAGTTTTCACAACCACATTTTAACATTCACAACTATGGCTTGGAGAAGTTGCAGATAATGTGTTATTGCAGTCTGGTGACTGCAATATTCAAAGCACATTTCGGCTTTCTGTTTACTTTTACATTACATGGCTTTCTGTTCACACAGAGATATTTGCAAAAATTGGTGCCTATGTAATGAAGTAACTGGATTTTATTTTTCAGAACTCTTGTTGCCTGTTCTGTGGATTGTATATGGATTATATTGATTACTTGAGTTTCAGGTCTACACTCTGAAGTCTGATAGGGTGCATCTACACTTACAAATTAAGTCTTGCTTAAATCGACTTAATTTAATCTGCGTCTACACTACATTTTCCTTAAATCGACTTAAGGAAAATTAAAGTTGACTTTATAAAACCTGGTATAAAGTCGACTTTACTGGCTAAGTCGACTTTATTAAGTCGACTTAGCCAGTGTAGACACAGATTAGCCCTAAATTGACTTAAAGGGCTCCAGGGCTCCCCCACTGCCCTCCCTACCAGGGTGGCTGGCACAGCCAGAGCCTGGCATGGCCTCCCACAGGGCAGGACAGAGCCCTGCCCACCCTGCTCCTATGTCCTCCCAGTGTCCCTGTCCTGCTCAGCCCCCACGTACAATGGGGCAAATGCTGAGCCCCCTGGCACTTGGCAAGGGGTGCCCTCCCTGCCACCGTGGACAGTCCCAGGTCCACCTAGCCCCTAGAAGTCAACTTAGGCATCCAGTGTGGATGCTCTAAGTCGATTTGGCAGGGTCCCCTTTAAGTCGACTTAATTTTTGAGCATAGACATGCTATGTCGACTTAAATTAACAAGTGTAGACATAGCTATAGATTCTTGTTCCAAGATCAAGTCCAGTATTATTAAATTTTCTGTTCAGTAGGGAACCTGATGTGCATGGTTGCAACAGTCACACTGACTATGTCTACCCTTGTCAAAATAAGTCGAATTTGCTAAGTCGACTTAGCATGTCTACACTGTAAATTTAGGTCAACTTAAAGTTGACCTTGCTAAATCAACTTAGAGTGTCTACACTTGATGCCTAAGTCGACTGGCAGGGGCTAGGTGGACCTGGGAGTGGCGCATGGTGGGAAGTGTGGCATGTGGCACCCGAGAGGTGCCCCCCTTCCCCAGGCACCCCTTTAAAAGAAAAAGGGAGCTCAGCACCTTCCCCATTGTGCTTGGCCACATGGGGGCTGAGCAGGTCAGGGACAGGAGCAGGAGGCTGCAGGAGCGGGGTGGGCAGGGCTGTGTTCTGCCCTGTGGGTGAGCATGCCAGGCTGTGGCTGAGCCAGGCACCCTGGGAGGGAGGTCAGTGGAGGAGCTCTGGAGGCCATTGAAGTAGATTTAGGGCTAATCCACGTCTACACTGGCTTAAATTGACTTAATAAAGTCTACTTAAGCAGTAAGTCGACTTAAAATGAGGTCTTATTAAGTCGACTTAATTTTTCCTTAAGTCGACTTAAGGAGCAGCTTAAGTCGATTTAAGGAAAGACAAGTGTAGACACAGAGTAAATTAAGTCGACTTAAGCCTCCTTAAATCGACTTAATTTACAAGTGTAGACGCGCCCACTAAGACTATACTTCGGTATTTGGAATAGTTTTATTAATATAGGTTAGCAAGGTAGATAAAGATTCAATAGCAAAAAGTTGAAACAAGCAAAGTGCGAACTGGAAATAAAATGCAAATTTTAAAAAGAGGACAATTAACCAGTGACGCAGAGATTACCAGGGGACATGGTGAATTCTCTGTCATCTGGAACATTTTAATCATTTGACTTTCTTTCTGAAAGAAAGCATCTAGTTCAACCAGGGCTTTTTTTGTGAGTACTTTCTTTCACAATGGTGTGGTCCCAGCTCCTGCCACCACCAGCGGCCCCAGGTCCCTGGCCGAGTACCGGCACCTTTTTTTTTTTTTTTTGACAAAAAAAAGCACTGAGTTCAACTGAAACAAACTGTGGGAGGTGCAGGAATTGCTGGGTGTAATCTATGGCCTGTATTATGCAGGATGTCAGATTTGATCATAATGATCCCTTTTGGCCTTAAAATTTATGAATGTGTGTATATTTATACGGCCCCGTCACTGCACTGTCAGAATAACTGGAAACACAACAGGCCAGTTAGACATGACTGGACATTTCTAAATGCAACAGTGGTAACTGGAGATGTAAATGAGTTTTGCAAATGCACACATTTTACTTTAATATTTTCATTTTCCCAATTTTGAAAAACTGTCTTTCTGTAGGGAAAAATGTAAAACAACATAAAGAGCAGCTTTAAAGCTGAATTCCCCTCCTACGCATATTAGATATAAACGGAGAAACAGAGAACTATTCATGGATCGAAGTTTTTATTTTCCTCAGTGCACTACCTGCACTAGCTGTCGCATCCAGGCTAAATGGCAACTAGCAGAGCACACACCTCACAAAGAAAAAAATGAAGGCTATAGAAGCTTGAATTTTCTCAGGAAATCCCCACAAAATATACAGTGTCAGTGTCTCTGTAGATTATAATAAACTGGAAAGAGTCGATGGCTCCTGGGATTGGTTATAACCAGGATATAGTCCCATTTCAAATCTGCCTCACATCAGCTGCAATTACCCAAACAGGTTATTTTCGTGATTTGATGGTCTCAGTCCAATTCCCCAGAGTGTACCCACTGTATCTTCATGGCCAGATGCACATCTAGGCCCTGTTTTCTGGCTGGGCCCCTGAATCTGCATGGAAGGCCCGACCTAGGGCAGCTTTCGGTCATGAGGCTGGAAGCTACCTGAGAGACGCTTTACTTGTTACTTAGCAAGTGGAGCTGAGGGAGGGGGAGAGACAGCACAATGAGGCCCGCCCTCTGCAGCACCCTGCTCCGCTCGCAGCCACAGCTGATGGGTGGCCCCTCAGCTATGGTGGCAAAATAAGCTCTGCTGCCAAGCACTGCGGTGGGCAGGACTCCTCTCCAAGTGGGTGGGCCCTGGCCCAGCCAGGCCCACCCATGTCTACCACCCCTGTTCATGACACTTTGAGTAGAAAGGGCAAAGCATGAATGAAGTCAAAGGCGGAAATACCCTCTCCTCCCTCAAGTCATTTCTTCCAGGCCTCATTCAGAGACAAATTGGTGAGGAGCCACATAGGGAAATTAGTATGCCTTTACCACACCTGTTCTGGAAACAGAGTCCTTCACTTTCTTGGGGTGTCAAATGAGTATTTCCACCAGCACTACGTTCCATTAGAAAAATGATAATACAATGCTGAGAAGCTGCCTTGGTTCCTTCCTGCTCCTTGGCAATCCAGTGCTTGCTTTCCAGCAATAGGTTTAAAAATTAAAAAGAGAATTAATGGCTAGCTCAACATCTGCTAATATTAGTTTTCTTGCATTTTGTTCTTCTTTGTTTATCTCAGTGTGTTATTTTGTTTTTCCCTTTATAATAAGGATCATTCTTTATTTGAAAATATAACAAATTTTCAGTTGTTGAGGATTTCGGAGCCTCCCACTCTTTGCCCACATGTGGTAGGAATGCAATGCCTGAAGAAGGGGAAA
The DNA here is from genome assembly GCA_007922175.1 of Pelusios castaneus. Classification (NCBI taxonomy): domain Eukaryota; kingdom Metazoa; phylum Chordata; order Testudines; family Pelomedusidae; genus Pelusios; species Pelusios castaneus. The sequence continues at coordinate 40,286,449 of ML685766.1, forward strand.
GACAAAGTGAATGTGACGTGTAGGATGACTATTGTTTCAAAATGCAGTTATTAAGAATTTGTTAGAAAAGTAACAACTGAATTTAATAAGAGCTTAACTTAACTACATGAGTTGGAGAGAGATTCCTGGGCAGTCTCACAGAATTCAAACATTCCAACCCTTTGTGAGACTTTCAGATGAGAACAAAATCAACACACAAAACTTCAGCTAGAGGCATTGCATTTGCTTCTGTAAGACTATTTATTTTCCTTTTAAAAATATTGTAAAACACTACATATTACATACAGAAATCCCATTACAATAAAGTTAAAAATTTGTCTTAAACCATTAAAAGCCTGAACAATTTGGAGTGAAGGCTGAATCCCCTTGTTAATATGTCTTGTGGCCTCAGTACTGCAGCATATACAGTAATGTATGTAAAGTCATCAGCTGTTCAGATATCTAGCATACATAAGCTAAGTGAGTTAAAGAAGTTTACTTTTTTGTTGCCCCATACTCTAGGTGTCCCTTGCCCCCATCCTTCTTTCTTTTTGGCTATTTAGAAGATTTAACCTTATGCAAGGGAGAGGATGAGCAGAGACGTTATGCCTGTTGTTACCTACTGCTGGATTTCTTGCACTTTCCTCTCAAGCAGCTGGTACTGATCACTGCCAGAGGACGAGACAGACAGATCATTGGACTGACAAGGTATGACTAGCACCACATTCTTATTCTATAGACCGACTGCCACTCTTTACATGAGATATTCAAGATTTTTCTGATAACCTTTTCTTTATATTCTCATAGGCACAACTGAAAATCCTTGGAAAATGCTTGTTTGCTCAGCAGCAAAACCAAATCCCTTCAAAGGGGACCTTATCCCTTCAGAAGAGCAGAAAAGATTTTGCTCACAGATGAGGGATGGCTCCTTCCCTTCTGACTATATAATTCAAAATGTTTTATTTTGAAATGCAGGCGTATTTCTTAAACCATTGCTCACTTGAGATGCTCCTATTGCTTTACTAGGCTACAGAGGATTTGGTTAGGTGTGTAGGAATCAGAAAACCAGTTTTTCTAACTATCTCTACTTCTTCAATGGCACAAAGGAAATAGAAAGCTGCCACTGGGGTGCGCAGAGCACCCGAGTGGGTGTAGAATATACATAGATGGCTCCTACACCTCTCCCCTCGTTCGCAGCATAGGAGGCATGACTCAGTGTGTTGGATACATTATCAGAGCACTACTAGTTGGCGAACATCTCCTTGGAGGCTATAGCCAGATGGCACAGATTAAAACAGCCTCTGGGCTGCTCTGATCTATGCTAGGACCTGCATAGAATTAAGCTCAGGGAAATGCAACCAATTCACTTGAACGCTCCCCTCTGTTGGCTACAGTGGAAACTGGCTAAAGCTGAGAATCTGTCCTATAAACTTTTAAGAGTTCTGTTGGTTTTAGCAAGCATTCCTTTATCCAAACTCCACCGACACTTGTAAATGCAAAGGGGGAGTTATTTTTAACAAGGTGCTTGCTTTCTTTTTTCCCCAGTAGTCAGCATAATCCTTTCCCTCCTTCTACTAGGAGAAGTAACACCTCTTCCAAAGTTTTTTTTTCTCTCTGAAAGAGAGCTCTGCTACTGTATGTTTTGCTGTTTGCCAGCTGTACAAAGAGTTGTGATGGACAGAATGTATTTTTTTTTCTTGTCTTGCAGATGAAACAGATTTGCTCCCTCCATACTCTGGAGACACTTGCGGAAGACTGACATAAAGCACATCTAAAATTCTGTTGCTGGGTCATCTTCAGTGAGCTTCCTCTCATATGGCTTTTTATCTTGGGGGCTCTCTGATACTGTGCTGAGTCAGGCAGCAATGACTGTACTTCTCCTTTGAAAGAAACATCCTAACAATATATTAGCAGCCTGCATTATTTACCGATATTTGGAGATAAATGAATAGCATTTCTGTACAGTGCTATGTAGCTAGTTGCTATTGTTTTTCATGGACTTAAATTTACAACTTAGTTACATGGAGGCAGCATTGCCACCCAGCAATTCATGGTAAGCGAACAAGTGGTGGTAACCCCTTTGCTTCTATGGAACCGAGACAATAGCATGCCTTGCTGCTATCTCAGCCATGTTGACATTTTACTTGGGAATATCAAATCTGGGAAATCCCTTTTAGATAAACTTTTGACTGATTATTTGACATCTACAAGTCAGTTTACTCCTAATGAAGCCATGGTTGGTTCTGAATGATTAGTACACTTAGGCCTAGTCTACGCTCGCAGCACTTTTCAGCTACAGTTGAAAGGAGATATGCAAGGTACATAAAATATCTTGCGTATCTCCCTTCAGCTAAGAAACTCCCACTTACTGCCCTGACCACACTGCACTCAGTCGAATGGAAATGCTGTCCGTTTGACTTAGCGCTACTCTTTTTCCGGGGCTGGCGTTACTGAGTCCAACTCTAGATTGATTGAACGCGTCTTGACTGACCGCTCAATCAAATCCGGAAGAGCAAATGGATGGCAGCGAATTTGCTGCTGTCAGCATAGACAAGGCCTTAATCTTACAGATACTAAACTGAAGTACTTCTACAGAGTAGAATAGAACCAAACAGTATTCTTTTCTTTCCAACAGCTGGCAGATACTTCAGCACATGACAAACTAGAGGGCAATGCACCATTTGCTTCTTTGCTTTTCAATGCTTATTTTAGATTTTAAATAAACTCTTGATACTTCTCCAAACACAGTAACTGCAAGAAAAATCTCAGCTGCTTTGCAAACACATGGAAATAGATGATAAATAGACTTGGTCTGCCTGGTATTATTTGGTAATGTTTCCACCTTTTGTTAAACTAATAGGATTGCTTTTGGAATATCTTTTTTTTTTTATTAGGCAAAGAATAATGTTTCTCCACTTAGTTATGCTGAAAATCAGATAATTCACACTGAATTATTCTGGCTCATCACAGCCCTCTTTCTGATATGTCAGCTGTCGGTGATTTTCAATAACCAACCTAAAAAAATTACCTAAACTTCTAAAAATGATCTGTTATGAAAACATGAGGCAGGTCTCAGCATGCAAATAAGCTCTCCTGGAGAGGACTCCTGGAGGAAGTGTTTAAAAGAACCTAATTCTTTTCACTGCCTTGAACTGAGTTGTACACTGCAAAGAAACTCGGAACTCTGGTGATGCACACAGCCATTTGAATGAGCTCCATTCTGTCTGTCCATCTAGCTCAGCTTTTGATAAGACACCTGTCACCATGGTAACAAATGACCACAGAAATGGTTCCTGAGGTACAAAAAGGGACTTGATTACCTTTCAGGCTATGAAGATGGCTTTAGAATTCTAACCTTAAAGCCGGTTAATGCTGAGCGTGGCTGATTCTCAATATTCCAACACCTGTGTCCGAAGCTGACGCTTTACAGGGTGTCCTCATGAGCCAGATATAGTACCTCAGCACATATGGACAATGAATGACAAGCCGTATGATTTCCAGAGGTACAGATGTCTCCCTGACACATCATTTGGTTTCTGTCCAAAATAAAATTCCAGTTTTAAAAGACCATGTGTAATGTTGGGGCCTATTTTTCAAACATGGGCATGCAAGTGTTTTCTTTCCCCTGCCTTTGCGTTTAAAGAATAGGTCTCGTATCTGGGTGCATGCAAATGTTCCTTTTGCAGCTGCGAGTTAGCCACTTTATCAGGTGTCCGAAATGAAGATTAACGGTACGAATCATAACGAAGCTGATATTCTGGCAGTGATGCTCTGCAAAAGAAGTACATTCACTAGTTTCTTCATTTTCTGCAAGCTGAGGAATGAGCAGTGTGTGAACCAGTTGCTTTACTGTAAAGATTTGTTGTGACATAGGCTGGACCCAAGGGAAGTGTGTTTTGTTGCGGATAGTATGTCTAACGCAAAGTGACAACGATTTGTCATGTTCCATGTTTCTGGCAGGATGACTAAGGCTATGTACACACGATCAGATTAAAGCACAACATGGCAATCGCGCTATAAAAAACACGTGACCTTTATTGCGGGAGAGCGTGTACACACATCGCTCCTTGCAACGCAACAGAATTCTTTGCAATATCGCGGTGTAGCGCAATGAATTCTGGGAACCTATCCCACAGTTCAATTTTCCCTCAATCGGCGCTTGGAATCATGGGATGAAGGAAAGGAATGCAAAGCACCATGGGTAAACTCTCATTTTCCCATGGTGCACTGTGTTCCCCTTGCGTCTTCCTCATTGCCAATAGCAACTCGTGCCTATTTTCAACAGTGCAGTGACGCACTACTTGCGAGCAATCACAACTGCGACAGCATGGATCCTGCTCTAATCTCCACTGTCGCCTTCAGCATTCTAAATACATCTCGGCTGGTTGCTCAGTATGCAATGAGCTCCGAATCAGACGAGGACGCCGAGGAGCAGGGGCTGATCGATGCCCTGCAGAGCAACAGCACCGCATTGCTCAGCTCCTTCACCGATCATCTGCACACGGTGCAACACCGTTTCTGGTTGCAAGAGACGAGCACAGAGTGGTGGGATCGCATTGTTATGCAGCTGGGGGATGACGAGCAGTGGGTACAGAACTTTCGAATGCGGAAAGCAACCTTTCTGGAACTGTGTTCAGAGTTGGCCCCTGCCCTGCGATGTAAAGACACCAACATGAGGTCAGTCCTAACCGTGGAGAAGCGTGTTGCGATTGCTGTCTAGAAGATGGCGACTCCTGACTGCTACCGGTCGGTTGCAAACCAGTTTGGAGTCGGGAGGTCCACCGTCGGATTAGCCCTCTCACAAGTGTGCTGAGCCATCAATTGCGTTCTGCTACGGAGGACGGTGACATTGGGCAATGTTCGTGAGATTGTGGAGGGCTTTGCTGCCATGGGATTCCTTAACTGCGGGGGAGCCATAGATGGCACACATATCCCGATTTTGGCTCCAGACCATCTCATGACCGAGTACATAAACAGGAAGGGCTACTTCTCCATGGTGCTGCAAGTACTTGTGGATCACAAGGGGCGTTTTATGGACATCAATGCTGGGTGGTCGGGAAAGGTGCATGATGCCTGCATTTTCAGAAACACTGGACTATACCGGAAGCTGCAAGGGGGTACCTTCTTCCCTGATCAAAAAATTACTGTGGGGGATGTGGAGATGCCCATAGTCATCCTTGGAGACCCGGCATACCCACTGATGCCATGGCTCATGAAGCCGTACACCGGGAACCTGGATTGCAGCAAGGAGCGGTTCAATTACCGATTGAGCCGCTGCAGAATGACTGTGGAGTGTGCCTTGGGCCACTTAAAAGGGCGCTGGCGCTGTTTGTATGGGAGGCTGGACTTGGACGAGAACAACATTCCTGCTGTAATTGCGGCGTGCTGTGTCCTTCATAACATTTGTGAAAATAGGGGAGAAAAGTTTTCCCCGGGGTGGGCTATGGAGGGACAGCATCTCGAGGAAGCATACGAACAGCCAGCCACTAGGAGTATTAGGGGGGCCCAACGAGGAGCTGCTCGCATAAGGGAGGCACTCAGAGAGCATTTCAATGATGCCCTCCCGTAGTTCACTTCAAGGACACATCAAGTGCACCTTATGAGATTTTCACTGTGTACAAATAAAGCCACTCTTCAAATTTTCTGTTACTGTTTTTATTAAAAGATAAAAAGGGGGGTGGTGGTTGGGGGTTTTTGGAGGGGTTACAGGTGGGTGTAGCTGCAGGTCTCTAAAAAGTAGCTCTGTGAGGGACTGGATATTGCAGTATATCAGGGGGACGGGTGGCCTTCAAATAAATGCTTTGAAGGACTACGGGGTGTGGGAGGCAGACACGGCTGAAGTGTCTGGAGTGGAGCCCGTACATTAATCGCCTGGTCTGCAAAGCAATCATGCTCTTGAGCAGTTCTGTTTGCTCCTTCATGACGCTTATCAGTTCGTCCCTGTGTTTCTGCCTCCTCTGTTGGGATTCCTCTCTCCAGGCTCGATTCTCCCTCGCGGATTCCTGTGCTGTTTTCAGCAGGTCCTGAAACATATCCTCCCTGTTTCTTCTAGCACGCCGCCGAATGTTTCTCATGCAGTCAGCTGGGGTAGACACCGGCCTTGTGAAGGTCGAATCTAATAAAAAAAAGAATAATAAAGCTATTGTTAACACATAGCTTAGATAACCAATGTAACCTTCCAGTAGCACATTCCACTGGAAGGTACAAGGCAGTCAACATCCTATGCTTTGCTGAAGCGGACAAGGTACGTCCTAATAGAAACCTTACTGGGGGGCTAACATTCTGCACAGGGCACACTGATGGAACCCGATATCTCTCTCCTCAGAGTGCCCCTGCCAGCTAGAATACATATCCTACATGCCACCGGATGCCAGCCGGGACCGTATGCTGCTGCCTTGCGTGCTGCCATGGTTCCCAGTGCTGTGCTTTGCAGCTGGCGAGGCCGAGTATCCCTATACGGGAGTGTAGACACATACGCTATCCCATCTAACCTGAGTAGGAGGCTCTGGCAATACATCGAGGAAACCTTTAGCGACCTAAATACAGATGATTTTTTGACAATCACTGCTTGTGTTGATGCACTTCTAATGAATGCAGAGTAAAGAGCATGCACAGCGGGGACCGAGACAGCAAGCACCCCCGTCCCGGACAATGATTTTTTAGCGGGAGCCATAGCTGCACGGAAGAGAAACTTACCTGAACCCCTCTCTGCCGCCTCAGAGGACACGCTGCAATTCATGTCTTGGGTGGATGTCTCAGCGGGGATGCAGAAGAGCTTCTGGCTACACGCTGTTGCGCTCTCCTCCAGGTCATCCTCGATCTCCTCCTCCTCATCGATCACGTCCTCATCCTGCTCGGCTCTGGCATTCAGTGGAGGACGGGGGGCCGATGTGTCCACAGGACTCTTTGCAGTGGTTGTGGGGTCCCCACTGAGGATGGCTTCGATCTCCTTGCAGTACCTGCATGTAGCAGGCGCTGATTTCGAATGGCGGTTTGCCTCCTTCGCTCGGTGATAGGTTATTCTTAGCACCTTCACCTTTGATCTGCACTGCACAGTGTCTCTCTCATGACCTCTCTCGGACATGGCCCGAGAAATTATACCATATGTATCGAAATTTCACCTGCTGCCGCATAGTTGCGCCTGCACAGCAGACTCTCTCCAGATGCTGATCAGGTCCAGCACCTCTGCCATACTCCAAATGGTTGCGCGTCTTCCACGATGGGCCGCCATTGCTAGGTAAGATCAGAGCTGCACTCCACTCCACGAGGAAGAGAACAGGAAGTGAAACAGAGGAGAAATTCAAAAATCCCGGGAATCGAAACAGGGCGGGGACTGTTTCGTCACAGTCTCAGAGCGGGTGGGGGGAAGACCAGAGATGACGACTTTGGAATGCTGGGACACTTCTGGAGGCCAATCATTGCGCGGTAAGCGTACACACGAGTGGAAAGGCGCAACAGCTGTTCCGTGTTAACTGCTACCACCCTCGTCGAGGTGGTTTTTGTATTGTGCTACAACTGGGCTGTTGACGCGCAAGAGCCCTATTGCACATGTGTACACTGTTGCTGTTATCGCGTGGTAATGACTCTTAGTGAGCGATAAAGTAATCGTGTGTATATGGCCTTAGACTCGGTAGTCTGCCCTGGAGACGAAGTGATCTGTATTCAAGTGTAATATCCTTATACAAATATCATGCATCTGAAGTGGGATTCTACCCACGAAAGCTCATGCAATAAATAAATTTGTTAGTCTTTAAAAGTGCCACAGGACTTATTTTTGTTTTACAGGTACGTATGTCAACACTCACAGGCTAAAACACAAGGTAGGGGAAGTCACCAGGCAATATGGGATTGTAAAAGTTCTAGTGATAGAAGCCAGGCAGGGGAAGCTGTGTGCGTGTGTCCCATTAACAGGAGCTATGGGTATGCAGCAACTCTGAAGTTCAGACTATGTAGGCCCTAAATACAGATCGAGAAGCCTAAACGTAGGCACACATGTTTGAGAGGTTGCATGCCTCAATCTCTTCTGCCTGCTCCTCCCTGAGTATGTGACAGGAATGCTGGTGATCATGTGGCACAAATAAGTGTGATGAGCAGTGTGATGGTAAAGCCTGTTAAGGTTGCTAATACTGTTTTGATGATTTTTTCATTCTTAAATTCCCACTGAGCAGTCTAATTTCAATGATCTGCCTTATGCAGCAAGTGTGGAGCAGAGGATGGCTAGATACATCTGAATTAATAGATGGGCATGCCAAGGACTGATAGGAACCAAGGAGACATTACTTCTCTCTAACTTAGGTATTTTTTCCAAGGTGCTAATCAAAATGGTATCTAAAAGGGCGCCTAGGTATCAAGGTTATAGAAGTACCTTAAAAATGTCTAAGATCGAGACAACTGAAGTAATGTCTGTCTTAATTTAGAAGTATTGTGTGACATGAGTTTTGACACGCTGGACCTCACTGATCAAGTGCAAATTCAACTGCTGCTTCTTGGAAGAAGCTTTTTTCCATAATCAGTATTGGAGGATGATGCCATTGGCTTTGAAACATTGAAAGCCAGCAATGATCATGCTTACAGATAGCTGAACAATGCACTGCGATGTAAACAAATCCATGCAAGTTGCCAGTGAAGGCAGAGAAAAGCTCTAATCTTCTATAAGCAGCTGGTGGCCAAGCTGACATTGAAAGGCATTCTCTGTAAAATGAAAGCCTCTGTGTGGGTGACGAAAGCTGCTGGATTTCTTTCTGCTGTGGATCTCAACCACTTTTGGCAGCCAAGGCAGCGATCAAAATTCCTGAATACTACAGAGCAGTTGCAATAGGTAGGATCTTCCTCAATAGGCAACAGCTACCTGCTCATAATGGGATACAGTGGGACTTGTCCAGGACGACTGATCATGGATAGCATCAAAGTTTATCCTAAGGTGAACACCATGCGTAGGCTTTTAAATCAGCATTTAGTTGGAAGTGCTTAATGAGCCTCTGTCCCCATTTCACTGTTACTGGTTTAAAAAATGAAAAAGGTCTATCCATGTGTCAGTGAAGTTGAACTGGGCTAAGACACAGCGGGATTGGACAGTGCTGGAATTTGTGAAAAAAATCCATGAAAATGACATGGGAAGCACTGTTGTTAGTGTTTAAAAGCTGGAGTTTTGTCTCTGTTGACTTAAAGCTCTGAGTCTCATGTGGATCTAAGTTCAGGGCTGGATTAAGACATGCAGAGGCCCTAAGATATGTCAAGATTCAGAGGTCCCATACCATTAAAAAAAAAGGTAAAAATAGTATATTACATTATAGCAGAAAGGATAATGAAAAATAAATGATAAACAGTTATATTTGCATATATACATAAGCAAAGATGCAATGAAAAACAACTAAATAAAACATACATCTTGCAAAAAGCCTTATTTGCATTATCAAATACCTTATGATAAATCTTTTTAGCTATCTCTAACATATTTAGTGGCCCCTTATAATGTGAGGCCCTAAACCATGGCTTACTTGGCTTGTGCCTAAATCCGGCACTGTCTAAATCCATTGAATTTCCTCCATTAACAACTCCAAAGGGAGGAGGGTAGGCATCTGTGTTGGATTCCTTGGAGGGAATGGCAGTCTAGGATTTAACTGCAGAGTGTTTGGAACCAGAAGTCATCACTCTGAGGCCTACTCACCCTTTGTAGGTCTAGCTATAACACCATAACTACACTGGAAAAAACCTCTCACTGTAGTTGCATCTTATACACACTAAAAAGTGTTTTTGCTGTGATAGCTTATATTGTGTTCCAAAGCCAGTATAGAAATCTAGCAAAAAAAAAAACCTATTACACCCCTAATCAACACATCTATACTGGCAAAAGATTCTTTGGTAGACCCAGTCTTACTGGCTGAAAAGTTCAATAAGAGTAAAAAGAAAAAAGGGGGGGATCCTTTCTCTGTTAACAAGCAAGCACGCTGACATGGCCATGGCTGACAGGAATCATACGTCTGAAATGTGGCAGAGAAATGAGGAAGAGAATATCTAGTATTGGAGTGTGGGTATGTGCCACTCAAAAGACCACTGGGGGGAGGATTGCTGAACAGCAGCGGCAGGTAAAATGGTTCTAATTTGTAGAGGTTTCAACAACCTGTGGTGCCTGAAAGATGCTAGGAAGATCTGTATTTTCCCTTTTCACACTGTGGAGTGCCAAAAAAATAAAATACACCCCTACCAGGATAAGTAGCATAATATTATCCATTCTGCAAATGGGGATACTGAGCCACAGAGTGCTCACAACTTGCTCAGAGTCACACAATGAACCATTGATGGAGAAATGGCTAGAACCCAGATATCCTTTGTTGAAAACAAAAGTAATGTTGGAGGACATTATATTTGGGTCTACAGTGAGCAGTTAGCTACTTAATAGTACATTGCATTAGCTGTAGTATAGCGAACTTGACAGCCTTCTAAGCCAAGGCCACGTAACTAACTAAATAGTATCTAATGCTAATCTCAAGCCCACAGCAACAAAAGTCTGAGATCAGATTGCTCTGTGGGCACTGGTGCTTGCAGTTGGCTTGGCAGAGTGAACAAATGAGTGGAGGAGCAAGCAAAAATTTTAATTGTCCTCATTGCCAGAAAGTTGAAAGGATATGACTTGCAGATTTTAGTTGGAAGGCCATATTGACGAAATATGTTTTGTTTTTCTGTTCAGCTCCATTTATAACTATAACGAGAAGACTTTTAAAATCTACCGAGAACAACAGGAAGTACTTTAGTGTGCTAAATTTGTAGAAAAATGTGTAGCTGAGGGTTTTGTACATAGCAGTAACCTCTTCCAGCTACATATGAAGCTTTGTCTGTATGGATATTTCAGTGTTGTCACACATCATTTTTGGAGGGAAGACTTCCTTTATACCTTTTTTCAAACACTCTATTGTTTGTTCTATAGTGCTAATCAAACACTGTTTTCACTGTGATTGGAGTAAAAAAGCCTCTTATATTGTATCTATTGTTCTCTATGTTGAAGATGAACCAAGAATGGTGGCCTGCTCTAATCATGTTCCTTTGGAGAACTGTGATATGTGAACTGGGATATGTATATATTCTTTGCTTGGCAGTTCTTGTTGTGTTATGGCTAGATTGACCCTCTTTCTTTTGAATGAGTAGGAAGTTTGTGTCACAATACAAGTCCGGTTTGCATTTGTACAGTGAGTGTGTCCTATGGAATGGCACTTGTGTGTGGCTGCATCAGTCACATCACTACCCTTGTAAAAAGTGCAGTGGGTCTTTTAATTAATGTGAGTGTTGGGGGCCTCGAAATTGTGTACCTCAATATACCTATGTCACTCTTGTATATCAGTGTGTGTGCACTTTGCAAGGGAAGTGAATGCACGGTGCTTTCAAGAAAAGCTTCTGGTTGTGACTGCTTCGTAATAGCAGAACATTCAACAGCTCTTCTCTTTCTCATGTGCTTTTACAGCATTCATTTTATGCCTCGCTTTAGGGAAATTAGTGCATTTGGTCCTGCACTTTTATTTAACTAATTCTAATATAGCAGGTTATGTGGCAAAAAACCTACAAAATAACAAAAGATGCCTCTGCCATAAACCTCTGTGTCCAAAATTCATGTTTGGATATTCTGGACATTCTGACCACCTAAACTCTCCTTGCAGTTTCAACTTCATATGGTATTTACTTTAATTTACTGTTAAATGATGTTACACACTGTTAAACGGCTGCTGCATTCTACCCAGAGGTGGCTGCCTTTCAGTGATGGGCTAAGAGATTCAAGTGTACATTTTGAAAGGTTCTTTGGGGATCTTCCTGGATGAAAAGCACTCTTATAACTGTAAGATCATTATCATTATCATGAAAAGCCTTCTCAAGAAAGCAATTCCACCTTCTGCTTCTGACACCTCATTTCTCTGTTGTCTCAGGAGCCTCTTTTGTATCTCCTAGGAGTGTCAGTTCACATCTTAATCTCTTTGTGTGTAATCTCATTACAGATAATCCCATTTGCTGGAGATGTCACTTCTCTATGTGAGGAAGGATTTCCATTCATCTCATTTGGTAACTGATCTCAGATACATTTACTGTCTGTCTAAATATACCAGCTGTAGCTGAATTCTCCCTCAGGTTGGGAATGTCTGTGTTCCACAGAAATGTCTCAGGGAATAAACATTTTTGCCAATTAAACCGAGTAAAATTATTCATAATTTACGTCAGATGGAGAATGAATTTTTGATAATTTACTAATTATAAAAAAAATTTGATCGACTAATTAAAAAAGGTCCTGAAATAATCTTTCAAGACTATCCATCTTAAATCCACTTTGTTTTGTTGAGGCAGATGCACTATGAACTTTCCTCACTTTGAGTCCTTCTCTTTTAGTAACTCTTGTCAATTAGGGAGGATGTAGTCTACTCTGGATTCATTAAGTGTAACCCAATTGTCAGTCAGTGACAGGCTAAGGGGAGGACAAGACTAAGCAAACAGAGGCTAAATGATGGGAGACGGGCACAATTTGGAGAAAAATGCAATCTTTAAGGAACCATATTTCCTATAGCTTGCTAGTCCTTAAACTTTTGAGTAAGCTATGATTATTGATTTAAAAAAAAAAACAAAGCAGAAACCTCATATTCTTGAAGGGAAGAGGAATAAAAAGCAGTCACTCTCATTTGACGATTTGAAAAAAGAAAAGATGTTTGTACCACTCACTGACTGGCTAATGAATAATCAGATTTCACAGCTTGAGTGCTGGGGTGGTAATTTGGTTGCACGCCATGCTCCAAATCCATGGAATAGTGCTTCATTAATGTGAAGACCTGTATAATCAAACAATTAGCAGTCTCTCTGCTGCTAAAGCAGCTTTTCATCAGCATATATACTTTGTTGTAAGATGAGTCTCAAATTACTGGATCTGACAGCAACTAGTCTTTTACTAAATCACAGCAGCAGTAAAATGGAATGGATGGAGAATCCATATTTTTAACCTGTCAGGATAGGTCTGCGAGAGTTTCACTCTTGCCAGATCACACTCAATAAAGAGCACTGTCAGGAAATATTGAAGGTTAAAGGTGAATTGAAATTTCTTTTTAAATGAATAAAACATTGTTTTGACCATAAATTGTTAACAGAACAAAAGGAGGCCTTAAATTGCACATGAATATATAAAGCAAAATATTTGAAATAATTTCCTTCTTGGTTTTTTTCCAGGGAAGTAAATATCAGAATTCTACATTTCCCCCGGGTCCTGTTTGCCACTACATAAGATTAACTCTCACGGGGAAAAGGAAACTCTACAAGTCTCCACTCAAGTTGCCTAGGAATTCTTCCCATGGAAAAAAACCAAAGTTTCCATTCCTTGTCACATGGACTCTACTGAGATCTATGCAGATATTAGGGGATTTGTGAAAAACCAGGGACAGCTGTCCTATGCCTCCCTTCTCCTTTTCAGTTCTCCCAGGAACATCACAGCTGAGAAAAAGAAAACTTAGCATTAAAACTATACGTTACTCCAAGCTGAAAAGTGTCCATTTAGATATGGATATGGATTTAGAATCTCCCAAGGCTCAGGAATCTCCAGATCCAGGGTTGAGGTCTTGCCCAAAACAAACTGAAACGAATACTAGCTCCTAGGCTTTGGTTTAATGGAGGTTGCTTACTGGAGAATGATTTGGACATTAAGAAGATGCAATATAGGGACGGGAGGGGGTGTCAGAAGTTTTTCTGCTTGCACAAGAATAATTCATGAAAGGTCTGAAGAAAGAGCTAAACCAGTGTAAAACTGGAAGAAAACCAGGCCATAAATGCATCCATTCCTATAGACTCGGTGCTAATTGTCTTGTAACTATGAACACTTTTCCTTGTTACCAAATTTTCTTTTCTTTTCTTCTATTGATGCTGGCCTTTTGGGTCTCTCTTGTGTTGCCATCATTTGTTTTAGTGAAATCAGTTGAGTATTAGGGAATGGTTCCTTTCTTCTGCAGCATGGCAGGTGTTTTCATGTGCAGGCTATCTGAAACAACTAGTGGTATTCATAGAATCATAGAATAATAGGGATGGAAGGGACCTCATGAGGTCATCTAGTCCAACCCCCTGCTAAAAAGCAGGACCACTCCCACTAAATCACCCCAGCCAGGGTTTTGTCTAACCGGGCATTAAAAATCTCCAAAGATGGAGATTCTACCACCTCCCTAGGTAGCCCATTCCAATGCTTCACCACTCTCCTAGTGAGAAAGATTTTCCTAATATCCAACCTTGACCTCCCTAGCTGTAACTTGAAACCATTGCTCCTTGTTCTGTCCTCTGTTACCATTGAGAACAGCCTAGCTCCCTCCTCTTTGGAGCACCCATTCATGTAGTTGAAGGTTGCTATCAAATCTCCCCTCACTCTTCTCTTCTCATAGAGTTAATATAGATACTGAGCCAGATCCTCAGCTGATGAAAGTCAGTGTAGCAAGGTTGATTTACACCAGCTGAGAATTAGACCCATTATGCTTCCAATATCATTCAGCAACGGGTGATCTTATAGGGAACAGAACTGGGATGTATTTGTAATGATAAATTTTATTTGTGCTTTTACATACATCAGGAGATTCCCATCCTATTGATAAAAAAGTAGTTCCATTTACATGTTATAAACACTGTACCAATCTTGAGACCCAGTCGTGTGAGATGAAGTGAGGAGATGCTGAGGGGCTCAGTCACTTGTAAAGATCAGCAAATCTGCTTCATCTTGTCGACTCTTCCCAGGATATAAAAGTCAGAGGTGATGGACACACCTGAAGCCCATTTGAAAGAGTTTGTTGTAAAAGACCAGTCATAACTGGTTATTGTGGAGAAGATGAAAGGAGACATGCCCTTCTAGCGTTAAGTACAGCAGTTTAATAACAAATTGGGAAACTTCTGCTGCAGACCTCATAATGGTTGTTTTTATTAGAAACAGAGCATGAGATTGGAAACAGCCAATATCACTCCTTTCTTCTCATTCTTATTACCTATTTCCAACAGCTGTGAGGCATTAAAACAAGATCATTCATGAGACAGATGGACTCCAACAACAATTTCCCCCACACATTTATCTATACCTGACTTTCCAAAGGCTCCACAGTTATTGCAACAGTCTAGTTTTTTATGCTGGAAATGTCCTCCGTGTCCCTAGGTAGTCTGTTGACTTGGGAGCTTCCTCTTTGTCAGTGTGTTCTTTCACAAATAGACACTTTAATGGGACACTCTGATAGACTGAGAGAGTTTACAAAATAAATAAATAAATATTACAAAATAAATAAATGTATGTATGTACCTCTTAGTAATTTTTTTAATCTTTGTTACAAGGGCCAATTTTCCCTCAATGGTCTCTACATCACACTAATCCCTCACCCAAGTGTCAAGGTTCCTTTCTCCTTCAAAGACTTAAAAGCCTTTCTTTCTTCTCTCGAACTTCTTACTCAATTCCCTGGACACCTCCTGTTCTCTGTGCTTCATGTGCTTTTTTTCCCTTGGACCCCTGCAAGGCCACCATATATCTCTCCTGCATGCACCATCCCTTTTACATATACTAAACTGTACATGATACTCAGAGGCTATGTCTACAGTGGCAAGTTAGTTTGAATTAAGGAAGCTTAATTCGAACTAACTTAAGCCTTGGCCACAGTAGGCTTTCATTAGTTCGAATTATGGGCTTCCTTAATTCGAACTAATAAATTCAATTATACTTTTCGAACTAGCAGTTAATTTGAACTAGCTAGTTTGAATTAACCCAATGTGGCCATGTTAGTTCGAACTAAGCGCTTAGTTCGAACTAACCGGCACATTGACCTTAATGCAATTGACTAATTCGAAATAGCATTCTAGTGGGATCATGCTAGTTCAAATTAAGTTAATTCAAACTAACTAAAATTAGTTCAAATTAGTTAGTTTGAATTAACTAATTCGAACCAACTTTAGTAACTGTAGACATAGCTAGAGAAATCTATAAAGAAACAATTAGATTTACTTTTTTTTAAAGTATCTGAATTGGTTGGCTGTGGGGGGCAAAATAAGAATTCAAACAGTTTCTAATGGGAAAACTGGAAATGCATGTAGTTTTTATCTGTTTGCACAAATGTGATAGAATACCTAATATCATACACTGAGTTTTCATCATCATTAGAAAATGCATAGAAGAAGGCAGGTGCATTAGGAGAAAGCCAAAGCTACTGAATATAGTCATTTGTTTTCTTTGTTACAACAATTTGGTTCTTTGTAGGAAGTATTTGTGAACCAACTCTTAGTGAGTCAATGATGCCTCCTGAAAGATGTTGTAATATTTTCTTTTTAGAAACAATCCTAAGTATTTCCTGTTTTATTCTAATGTTTAAAATGACTAAGGGCATCTTCATGATGTCAGGTTAAGTCGGGGTCCATTACTGTTGATTCACCTTATTTCTAATTCAGTAGCGACTCTAGTAACCCCATCAAAAGTCAAGGCTAGTCATGCGAAGAACTGTACAAAGTACTAATATAGAAGATGGTCCCTGCCCCAGACAACTCACACTCTAAGGACTATCTGCTTAATTCTGAGTTGCTGTCATGGTTCTTTTGTGGGACTGCAGCCCTTTCTCTCAGCAACTATTATTCAGTATTTATATTATAGTACTGATCAGAAGGTTCAATCAGGTTAAGTGGTGCTTAATCTTAGATAGGCAGGTGGCGATCTGTGACTTCATCATCATTACTATCATGGCAAACACCAAATGTATGTGACCTGACTGCTACTCGGATATATCTCTGGCTAGCTCCTTGAAGTATTTCGGCTGGATATTTATTCTGTGTTCATCACTGGCAGTCTTTTCGCACAACAGAAGCTTTTGATGCTCATGTGATCGCTGGCCAGTTGGCGGATTCCTTGGTATACATGCTTTGGAATTTGTTGGTCTTCCATTCTAACGATATGTCTGTACCAAGAAAGCTATCTAAACCAAACCAGTGGCAATAGAGGAGGTTGCTGGGTTGGGCTTCAAATATCTTCATGTCTCATCTTGTCCTGCACCCTGATATGGAGGAACGATAACAGGAATCAAAAGCATCAATCTGGTGTTCTTCAGCCTTCCTCTGCTCACCTGATTCATTTCTGTACAATAGAGCTGGTGTAACTATGATTCTACAGATCTACAGCTTTCTGGCAAGTTTGATACAGCAGCATCCCCACAGAGGCTGCTGAAGGGTCTGGACTAGGCTAGCAGCTTTTGTTATATAAGTGTCCACATCTTTCAGTCATCTTCCAGCATTGTCTATGATGCGGCCCAAATATATGTCATCTTGTTGTACCTCTAAACAGGTTAATACAGAGCTAGCTGTAATTTGAAGACAGAGGCTGCTTGATAGTAATGGCCAGTGGAAGATAAACAACACGGCTTCTTATCACCAGGGGAATTCAGCAAGGCAGTGTTTTGGCACCACTGTGAGCTGTGACTACTTCTTTGCTAAAGTCTGTTTTATCATTGGTTCATTCACCCAAACCATCACAATCTCATTGGTTTGTTTTGTTCACCTGTTGTATTCTGAAACCTAGCATATCAGGGCTGTATCATCACACAGAAAAACTAGCTAGGCAAGGGACAGTTCACCCAACCCTTACAAGTCTCAGCACAGGTCTGCAACCTGAGACTCCGGAGCTGCATGCAGCTCTCTGGCTGCCCCCTTGTGGCTGTGGGCTCCCCCCACTCTGCCTCTGGGGGACCCTGTGGGGGGCCTGCTCCTGATTCTAAGCTTCTCTCCCCACAAGGGGACCCTGCAGCAGGCGATCTGGTCCAGTTTCCCCCACCAAGAGTCTACACCCATTGTGGCTCTGGTTATTGAAGGAATTTTAAAAAATGGCTCTTCTTATCCTTTGGGTTTCTGACCCCCTGGTAGGAAGCAGAAGGGAGTGAGGATGAAGTGCACCAGAGCCATGCTGGGCAGCTGTGGTAGCCCCCCTGGAGGTACATCATACAACCATAATCTATATATTTATAATTACAAATATTATAAAACAGTTAAACTATCCACATCTGCCTCTCAACAAATACAGAAAATATCTAAGGAGAACTGTAATTAAACAATTCTTCTATGATACTTTGGTATGTTCTTGATCCCAGATCATTTATGGTTCTAAACCATATTCCTGTTTTAGACTTTAACTTTGCAGCAGTACCACATTTCTAAACTTCATCACCTATTTGTAATTCTGACTACAGTTATGTGCTTTCAGGTAACAAGGAACTTTCCAAATACATTCACAGTACTTCAGGGAAAGAAGGCGGGAGCCATGACTTTGAGTTGTATATGTTAATGTATCGGTTGTGATAGAAGTGATATTTCATATTGGAGAAAAAAGATGCATGAGCACACTCCTGGGAATATTGAAGATCGGTGTGTTTTTCAAATATGCCTAAGGGATTTAGGCACTCAACTTCCATATTCTCTTGTTAAAAGTTAGGCATATAATTCTCAGTCACCTTTGAAAATCTCACCCTCAATCACTTATTGATCTCAAAACAAGAAGCTAAATATAGATTCAGTAATAGCAAAAAAAAAAGTGAATGTATTATTTTCTTTTTTTCTCTCTGTAGTAAAAGGTAGCTCATATTCCTCAAAATAGCAAGAGCTGTGCAACACTTGTAGGCGTTTACTAAAAAAGCAAAGCTGATACATTGTACACACACAATTATTTTATTTTTCGAAGTGTGATGCCTTAAGAAATATCCACATATATCAAACATCAAAACTGTGTCTGCCCAAAGAACGTGTTTATTTACACACACACATTTTCATGATAAAAGGTTATTTTTTTGCTTACAAGTTCTTGCGCTGATTACTGCTTTCTTGCTGACATAAATCTCTTTGTCCTATATTAGGTACCAATTCTGCATGTTTATGCTTAGCATTGATCACACAGTTCAGTGAAATTGTTTGCATAAGTAAACTTCAGTGGGACTGATCATATGAAGAAAATGAAGCACAAAAGTGTTTCCAGGATCAGGGCCAAAATGAGACTGTAAAAAGACTGCTACGATAACACAAATGATTTCTACATGTGAAACTTACACTGTAAATTATATATATAAAATATTTATACAAACATATTCATTACACTATATTCTAGGTTCAGCACATCATATATTGAAGTATCTGCTATGCTACTTCTGAATTTGGTCCAATACATGCATTAAAAGCATTTCAGAGCATTCTTGGCTTAGACATATTAATAATGCTTAAATTAGTCCTGAAAAGTATCACTGATACCTGAAAATATAAATAAAAATACAAAAACCTTGTATGAAGATATTCAGTTTTTGCTTTGCTCCATGAAAAGCAATTTAGATCTTTTTACAGAAAACTTGTGTTTTAACAAATCACTGCCATGAGCTAATCCACGTCTGAATCCAGAAAATGCTCTCGACATTATCCTTCTCTGTTCACATATATTTGAAGTAAATTACATCAAATTGTATTTGAAATACCAAACTGGCATTAATGGAAGCTTTTTTTTTGCTCCAGGCAACATTTTAAAATAGATGAGCATAAAAATGCAGTCTGCATCATTAAGTTTATATGAAACTAGTGAGAATAAAAATCACCATGTAAGTTCTAATAAGATGTGTTTTTCATTCCAGTTTAATAACCCAAGACTATATTCATCTTCCAGTATAATAAATACACTGAAGGGAAAACATTCTTTTGTGGTTTTTAACGTGTTGAGAGTTTCAGAAGATGAAATTTTCTGGGAAGCCCAGTGCAGAAAATTCTTTAATATGGCAGTACGGAGTATTATTATCATAAATAATTAATGTGCACAGCAGAAGAAAGCCTAGCTTCATTAATAATTCTTATTTTTAGTTGGCATAAGCTAGAGGTGCTGTATCTTCTTTCATCCGATCTGTGTCAATTTCCTTGATTTTAATTTAATAGATGTTAAAATTTTAAAGGTGTTGTATATTCTGCAATGAGTGTTTGTTGTGGCTTTGCATTAATATCTTAGCACTAATTCTTATCTACTGAGATATTTTTAGTAACAGGCAAAAGGAAAGAGGAGAAACAAGTAGCAACCAGCAAGGTAGAGTGGGCATCAATGTCAGCTTCTTTCATCTTACATTTCCTTTGGGGACCAGTTAAGATGCTTCTTTGATTAGGACCTCAGGAAATATTAAAAATCTCTGCTGTGAATTTGAACTCATCAAACTTGCCTCTATTTATTTTTTTGAATGCAGGGATCATTCACCTCCCTCATTTCTAGAACACCGGTTCCCTCCAATCCAACCTTACATTTGTGATCAACCGAGTCACTTGTCAAAACCTTGGAATCTCTGATATCAAATGTTGGTGCTTTAGTAATGCAGTATCTAAGAAGGAACAGTTTCTAAATGTTTTGTCTTAGCACAATTGAGGAAATAAAGACAACGCTATAGGTGGCACCAAGGTTACACTTTACAAGGCAAACACAGGTAACATGGTATTAAAACAAAGCAAATTGATGTGACAATTGAAAAACCAAAAGCCGGGGAATCATTTTCAATTGCTATGTAAATTAAAATGAGAAAAGGAAGCGGTGGCTCTACTTTACATTTTGGAAATAATTCTATGGAGATACAGTTGTTAACCTGCAATGTGTATTTAACAATTCTGCAACTGCACTTGCTAAACAGTGTAAATGTTAGAGCTGATTGAAAAATTATGATTGTTTTGCAGAAATTAAAAAAAACTTTTAAAATTATTCTGAGACAATTTGTCGACTTTTTGAAGGAAAAAACGAAACCAAACCAAAACAATATAGTCACCTCCTCCAATCCCCCACCCTCTCCCTTTTTTTTCCTTTCCCCTCTCCTTCTTCTTTTTCCAGAGACAAAATGGGGGAGGGAATCAGGAGGTGGAGGACAGAGGGGAAGGAAAAAAAAGTGAAACCAGTTGAGGAGGAATAAAAAAACCTGAAAAATTAATGTTTGGAGAAGGAGTTGTTGAAAAACTGGAAACATTCAAACAAAATGAAAAATTTCCACCAAAATGCTCATTTTATAAAAATGGCCATTTTTCATGAAAAAGAAAATGATTGTGAATGAAAAATTTCAACCAGTAAATAGGCATCTATTATCTGCACAGAGAAATATTGACTCCAACTCTATATCATCACTTCATAGGCCATCTTTTGGATGTTTAAGTAAATTATTGTTAATTTCTCATAATAATCTCATAATATACTTGGTTGGAAAATGGTATTTCAATCTTATCTGCCTCAGGGATTTGTACGGGGCCCATCTGTCACACAAATATGAGCAGGAATCCCTTGTCGAACAGATGGCCAGAGTGGTAGGATGGGGTCCTAACAAGTCAAGTTTTGAGCCAGTTAAAGCAACAAAAACAAGCCACCCCCACACACACATTTGCATATTTATGAATCTGCATCTGTGAACGGGCAGTTAGAAGTAGATGGAAGTGTGGGTGCATTCAACCCTGAGACCTTCACTTGTTGAAACAACATTCCAGAATGGATTTGTTACTGACTCACCAATGGCATAGAAATAAGCGACTACTGACTGTATACTAGCTGGTGCCCAAGGCACACTTAGACAAGATAGAAGGGGCATAGATGGAATGTAGAGCAGCCCAAATTCTCCAACAAAGAATCTGTCTAATACAGACTCCCAAGAGGATTCCCAGGCAACGCAAATCAACATGGAAGCTGCATCGCCCTTGAAGGGACGGCAGCATACTCCCTTCTCTGCACCTGTTGTACAAACCCAGCCCAAAGCCAGATGCACAAACACGGATCTGCCAAAGCAAACAGAGCAGCATCCGGTGTAGGGCATGCTGATACTGTGCTGATGACAAATGTCTACAAAGAAATAGTTACGTGGCCAGGAGACCATGCAGTGATACACCTATTTTTGAGTTACTCATTTTTGCAAACAAAGAACCAGTCCTAAACAGGCACATAAAGTTTAGGTCATTAATATCATAGGTTTAGTTTGACATCTGTATTTGTGGGTGAGGGGGTAGCTCCAGTCAGGCCAGCGGGGCTGGGAGTGGAGGGGGGCAAATAATGCACCTGCATGAGGTTTGCTGTTCCCCTCCCAACTCTGCCTACGATTAGAATCAGTATAGCATGAAGCAAAAGGGATGCTGTTTTACTGCACTTGAAATGTACCCATAAGACACTGAATGATTATAAATATTTTTTGTCATCCCTTCCTTTTGCTCAATCAAATGGTGAGATCACACAATATAACAACAACCTTATACTTCACTTCTTTGGTTTATTTCTTCCATGGTCCTCTGTGCACTTTAGAAAAAATTATACATCACTGTTATTTTCCTGGCAAGGACTAAAAAGTGACAAACATACCTGTATTTTAATAGTGTTTCTGCTGCTATGGAAGTGAGAAAGGAAGTGAGAAGAGCTCTTGTTTTAACACTAACAGACTCACTAATCAGCAAATACAGACCAATTATACAATAGGTGAAAGACACAGGCTCACATGCTAAAATCTGCATTGAAAGCCACAAAAAGATTCTTCTGACTTTCAGTAATGACTCCTTTATTTCCTATTAATCTCTTCTGACAAATCTGACAATGGATTTATTTGCAGGAAATCATGCAAATACCTTAAACTGGAAAGAAAGTATAGTAATCGGGAGCCCTGTCTCTTAATTATACATTGACAAACTCTTGTTTAAGAGAAACAGTGTTGATAAAGGGATACATTTCCATGTATAAAACTGGAACCCATGCAGAAAAACTGTGTAGTTCTTTGAAGTAAACAAATAGATGGTCAATAAAGAAACCACTTTTAAAGAGAACAAATTCTAGGTACCATGAAATATAGGAGAAATATATTAGAAAATGACTTGGTGAAGGAATAGAACTCTTATTCTGCATTCTTTGTGCACATAAAACATGAGAGAGGATGTTTCTTAAAAATCTATTGTGTCTCATGTTTATTGTATGCATCATGTGGTGTTGTTTTCGATACTTCTATGTATTTCTGTAAATGTTGCAAACTATCTCTGTTGAGACATTTTTGATTGTTTGTAACAGCCTAATTTGAAGAGTGATTTAAGACCTGATTGGCAGTTGGCAAAAAATTAACTATAATGAACTCGTTTCAGTTGAAATGGACTAGATACCATGCTGACTGTGGAAACTTTTCTGAGCTGGTTTCTCTCCAGTAAACATGGTCTTGCAGGCTCTGTCCATCTGCCTACAAGGAAAGAGCCTTTTACGTTTTGCATAAAATGTCTTTAAATTGCCACTGAGAACTATTGATTTCATGATCACTTGTTGCTCTTAGAAGGAAAACTGGACAGTGATAAACACAGTGGTAAAACAACAGCGATGAGTTCATTTTTTCTTTTTCGATTTACAGGTAGCTTGCCCTCTCTCTAAAGGAACAAGAGCTATATATGTTTATCAGACAGCAATCTCAACTGCCTGTATAGCGCTAAGCATTTCTGACCTTAGCACAAGTTTTTAGGTAGCTCTAAGCTACTGCTTATTTTTGTGCTTTTGGGGTCAGATTCTGATCTTTCACGTTTTACAATGGTGTAAGTGACATGGTCACGGTGTAAAGCTATTTTGCTTGTTCATATTTGCTGCTGTGGTTAATCTCCTCTTCTTTGAGAAGGGAAAACCAGGTGAGAGGTCCTACGGCTCTTCTGGTGTTTTAATGTTTTGTGTAATGAAAATAGTGCAAAGATAAAAAGGAAAACAATAGTGGGCATTTACTCAGAATATAACATACGGGGTCAGATTCTTAGAGAGTGTAAATCAGGAATGGTGGATTGACTTTAATGGAGCTAAACTGATTTACATCTGCTGAGGAACCCATCCAGTTTGCTTTTTAACTAAAGAGATTGTTTTAGCTTTTTGAATTGAAAATCACTTTGTGCTAATTTATGTTCTTACACAGCTATGCAGTGGTGGGGGGAAGGAAGAATAAGGAATTTCCATTCCCTCCTCCTCTTCGTATTGCTTGTATAACATGTATACCAACTCCTTTCCCCAGAGCGTGGAGAAGCACAGGGACTACTGATGAGACATTACTCCCTGAAGCAAACCATCAGAAAGAGAATATAGAGGAGCAGAAAAGGACAAGGAGTAGGCAGAATTATTAATCAACTTCCCCACTATGCCGATGAAAGAATGTTATACCTCTCAAAATGGGATACTCCACCACCAACCCAACTGGACAGCAGTAAATTACTTCTCTCTCCCTCTCTCCATACCACCTTAGGCACAGGTCTGTGTCTATCATGCACAACCTAGCTTTTTCCAAAGGGGTAGCCGTGTTAGTCTATTGTAGAAAGACAACAGAGTCTTGTGGCACTTTTAAAGACTAATAAATCTGTTAGTCTTTAAAAGTGCCACAAGACTCTGTTGTCAACCTAGCTTTTTGAAAGTCCAGATGTCAGTGCAATAAGTGTGAGAACTCAGTAAATGCAATACAAGTATGACACAATCCATTCTAGAGGCAAGGTGGAGAAGGCAGTATCTTTTATGAGACCACCTTCTGTTGGTGAGAGACACCAGCTTTAGAGCTTACACAGAGCTCTTCTTCAGAAATTGAAGAAAGAGCTCAGTGTATCTCCTTAACAAAAGTTGGTTCCATAAAAGATATTGTGTCACCCACCTTGTCTCTCTCACATCCTGGGACTGACACAACAACAACACTGCATACATTATTCATTCTATTCAGTTACCTACGGCATGTGAGCTGAGATACAAATATACAAGCTCACACATACAAGTTGTTTGTTAAATTCCAAAGGGGTAGCCGTGTTAGTCTATTGTAGAAAGTTGTTTGTTGTGTGAGTCAGTCAGAAGAAGCTGAAGTGGAAAGTTTGCTGTTAAGACCTTTGTATTAGAACAGCAAAAATCAATTGCATATTATTATTCTTATGTATTTACATTGTAGTAGATCCCAAAGACCCCAGTTAGAATGGGGGCCCTCTTGTGTTTCAGTCCCTGTCTTGTACAGCTTAGCTGTCTATTGCGATAGCTTTTATACATCTGTTCCTTCAGCACAGCACTGCTATGCATTTGAAAATTTTATTCCTCATTCCCTTTGAAGGACATAAAGGCAACACCTGTGCAAAAGCTTCTCATTGTATTTGTTTAACACAAGAAAAGCATAGTCGCTTCCTACACTATATATGCACTACTCATCATAATAAATTGTCAACCTCCTGGACCTCTTGGGTATGGCCTGATCCTCATTAGTACACACACACCCCTGTCCCCTTCTTGGAACTTCAAGGAAAATCCATGTGAATGAATCTGCACCTTGAAGTAAACAAGCTATATCAGAAAAGACACAGGCATAAAAGAAAGTTCCTGGGTGCTGCCTGCCACTGTATTCTGTGCAACGTGCTAGCTTTCTTCTTATCCTGCACTGTGTTTGCCTCACCTGTTCAAAGATACTTTCATCGCCAGTTCTCCTCCCATTTCAGATGCTAATCTCACATGGAAAATAAAATAATTGTTAACGTGGCTGCAGATGGGAGGCTTGCTAAGCAATTTTTTAACAATTAGGATGGGGTGGGGGAAGTGTTTGTATTTCAAATAAACTTTTCCATGCTCCTTTTTTCTGGCACCATTTGTTTTTCTGCCACTGCAGTGCAGGTTAGGGTGAGTAACAGAGTCATTTCTGGGGATTGAAAGAAGGAATCTCCAGGCTGCAGATTCATTAAACCAGTTTTAGTCATTCCCTGTTTTTAGTATTAAAAGAATACTGAGCAAAATAGGGTAGAAGATAGATGGTGTTCTGGGAAACTGATAATCAAATGGCTTACAGCTAATGTTTATTTTTTTTAAGTGTTTTACAGAGGCATTGCCTGGAGATGGATTAAAACCAGGGAGAAAGAGAGTGAGGCAGGGAGCCCAAGAATAGCCTTCCAGTTACAAAAATAGAGAAACAGCATAGCTATGATAACTGAATTTGGCTTGTCTGGTCAATAAGCCACCTTTATCGTAGGACTGTATTTTCCAGATTTGGGTCTCGATCTTGCCAGATGCAAGTCACACTCAACGGCTACTGCAGTGAGTGGAAGCTGAAAGTCTCCAGCACTTTGCAGCATTGAGCTCTGCCTTTCAGCATTCTTTTTTCTCTGGGCTTTTGCACCTAGGAGTGTTTTTGTCTTTAATTTAAAGTCTTGCTATTTGTTCATCTGTTTTCAAAAAGTTTTCCTTTTTTCCCCGCCATGAAGGCAGGCTGTGATTGTCACCACCTGCATCAGTGACAGCTAGGTGCACATGGGGCTCATTCTAAAGCTGACTCGAAGGCTGTTCTCTCGATTAGTGGCCAACATAAGTTTGTTTATAGGAGAACCTGTAAGCAAGCTTTTTCCTCCCCAGTAATACTATGAACTCAGCCTCTTTCTGCTTGTCCTTTGCCCAACATTATTCAAACCAAGAGTTGGAGAACTAACACCTCTTGTAAACCAAGGAGTTTTATTCTTTTTTTGTAATTGTTGTGTTGTTGCATTTGGCAATGAAGTGTCACTTAATTATGGTGAATTGTGGTGTCCAGAGTCCAAAATATTTGTGTGATTGTAGATAGTGAATGCTAATTCCCAACTATGTTCAGGATAAATATTTATGCCCCACAGCCCTCTCTGTTATACCCAAGGAAGGAAAGGAGGCGGGGGGGAAATTGTTGGCAGGCTGGATCTTTTGCTTTCTGCCTGGTTGTTTAAAGTGAACAGATCTGTGCTGACCCAGTAGTAGTGCTTTCTGTGATTCAGTAGGATGACAAAATATAGACTCTAAAGCCAGAAGGGACCAGTGTGATCATCTAATCTGACCTCCTGCACAATGGAGACCACAGAACCTCACTCACCCACTCCTGCAATAAGCCTCTAACCAGTGACTGAGTTATTAAAGTCCTCAAATCATGATTTAAAGACTTGAAGGCTCTGTCTCCACTTGTAAGTTTAAGTCGACTTAGTGTGTCCCCACTTAAAAATAAAGTTGACTTAAAGGGGAACTTAAACCACACTGGATGCTCTAGGTTGACTTCGTGGGGCTAGGGCAGGTCCATGGGGACAGGAGGGGCACCCCCTTGCCCGATGCCAGGGGACTCAGCCTTTGCCCCATTGTACCTAGGTACAATGGGGCAAAGGGGGTCAGGGACCCTGGCAGGGCATAGGGGAAGGTTGGGCAGGGCTCTGCCCTGCCAGGTGGAGGGGCATGCCAGGCTACCCCTGTGCCCCCCCCGGAAGGGAGGGTATTGGTGTAGCCCTGGGGTAGCCCTGAGTCGACTTAGGGCTACCCCATGGCTACACTGGCTTAAGTCAACTCTAGAGAGTCGACTTAAGCCTTAGGTCTAATAGAAAGGAGGTCTACTCAAAAGCAGGTTTTATAAAGTCGACTTAATTTTCATTAAGTCGACTTTATTTTCCTTAAGTCGACTTAAGCAAGTTGCTTAAGTCGAGTTAAGGAAAGTGTAGTGTAGACGCAGGGTAAATTAAGCAAGCTTAAGTCGACTTAATTTACCAGTGTAGACACACCCTAAGATACAGAGACTCCACCAGCAAGTGAGCCATTTCCAGTGCTAGAGAGGATGACGAGAAACCTGCGGAGCTCTAGCCAATCTGTCCCGGGGGAAAATTCCTTCCTGACCCCAAATATGGTGAAATATCTTGAAACATCTGAAAAGACCAGATAACCAGGCCAAACTAAAGTCACTTTAGCTGCACAAAGCAAACTTTAAAGAGCAACCGAGGGAATCTTGGGCTGGTATAAACGTGGCATAGCTGCCGATACAGCGTCTCTTCCCCACCACAGGAAGTGTGCTGAGGTTGGTTCTGGGTGTGACATGGTCTGGAAGGGGCGGAGCTGGAGTGTGGTCACTGGGCTGATCCTCAGCTGGCAGAAAGGTCCCAAAGCCATTTTTTGTCTCCACTTCTCCAGCAGCGGCGCAGTGTATTGCCGTGAGCGGTTTCTTTTCTTTTTCAGTTTATTCTGATAGAAACATTTCTGAATGGGTAGTGTTAACTAAATTCTTCTCCCTGAGGTGTGCCTGTGTGTTGGGACTTTGGTTTGTCCACACCTTGGGTGAAATCCTGACTACTGAACTCCAGTGGGAGTTTTTTCCATGTGATTTAATGCAGCCACAATTTCACTACCTATGTTTTACAGGTCACTAAACTTGTTCCCCTCTTCAGCATTCCTACCATATGGGTCATCACCACCATTGGAAGCAACAACCGTTACAATCTCTTGGAGCTAAATACTGCTCTGAATGCTAATAAAGAGCAATACGGCTTGCACAACAACTGTAGCTCCAAGAATCTCGTAGTAGAGCTTTATGACTGTCATTAATTTAGCCTCACGATATCCTTGTCAGACAAGTGGCAAAGTATCCATTCTACAAGGGGATAAGCTGGGACACAAAGAAGTAAGTTTCATGCATCACAACAAAGGAGTGCTGAAGATGGAGAAAGAACCATTTGTTCTGATCACCCGGGCTGGGCTATATTGCTGATATACACTACACTGGTTGGAAGGGAAGTTGCACTGACTGACCCTGTCACCAAAATATTTCAGACTATTCTCTACCACTTACCACCTTACGAAGATTTTTGGACCATGTTGTTTATACTATTTCCTTCTGTAGCCTTTCTTGTTGGCGTTACTAATTGGAGAGTGCAGCCTGATTTGCTAGCTACAAAATGTAAACTGGAGTTTTCCAGGCAGGCGGCTCCTCTTGGAAGACAACAATTGCAAAGCTTTATGTCAAAATATATATCACAATAGAGTTCTTTGTTATAGTCCAAATATTGTCAACACAGGCTAAATCCTGAAAGCAGGCAGTTCATGCATCACCGTCAAAGATGGTATGGAAAATACAAACATGAGAAATCTCTGAGTGCATCTCTCCCAGTGCTGGGAAATTGTCAGGCTCCCTCTTGCCCAAATACAGCATTGCATCGCTGGGAGAGAGCAAAACAAATGTATTTTCTCCACAACAGTGCACTGCAATGTAAGCTTTTGACCATCCAGTTCAGTCTTGCTTTGACAGGTGTCTTTGGACTCGGAAAGAGATCATGGTTGCAGCCTTGTTAGAATAATATTCCAGAGGTCTGACAAGTGCGCTCAGATTTATATGCCAGTTTTCCTTGATGTCAAGAGCTATGTAATGCAACAAGACTGCACAAGACACCAGGCACTGTCTGATAAGTTTTTACAGGAAAGTTGTCTTTACATTTCTTCTACTCTGTTGCCTTCTGGTCTCCTGCCAAACCGAGGCTCTTTCTTTGGCGCTTCTTATCCAAGACCTGGATATTTGACTTTCAGAAAGGAGAGGAAGGTTGTTCCTAACTCTAGTCTAGAGCTCTAGAGAACAGTGATCAAATCCATGTTCTGCCACAGGCTTTCTGTATGACCTTGGACAAGTCATTGAGCCTCTTTGTGCCTCAGTTTCTGATCTGTGAAATGGGGATAAAATTTATCCTCACAGTTGTGTTGCAAGGATAAATACTCTGAAGTCTGGAGGTGCTCAGCTACTGTGGTGAAGGGAGCTTTATAAGTACTTCAGATAAACAGAATTCTGTATGAGGCTTTTGCTACATTCACTCCTATACATTTATTCTCATACCTTCCCATTTCCTGTCCATGGTGCCAGCATGTCTTACATTATGCCTAGTCTATGTCTAGTCTCCATTATTGCCAGCAGTGGACTTTATTCACTAACCCAATTAAAAAAATTTGGCATCCATTCAAAAAATTCCTAAACACAAACTTAATTAAAAAAGAATTAAGGTTGAAACTGCTTCAGTTCCCCCCACTGCTGCCTCTTCTTTGTCCTTGCACCTTCAAAAAGTAACACTTCCTTTACAAAAATTCTGAGCTACTATAATAATAATAATAATTAATTGAGTGGTCACAGCTCCTGTTTGGCATGAGGCTAAGAACGCATTCCCCAAGTGCCTTATAAATGGAGCATGCTGCCTAGAGGTAAGAGCCATTTTTTCTAAAGTGAAATGTAATTCTCAAAGTGAGGGCATTAGCAGTACTGAAGTGCCAATACAGGCACAGAATTTGCAAAGCAGCAGCACACGCTTCCCCCTACCACTGCCACTAATAATCCATGGAGACCCCCTCTGAGGCCTATTGGGCCTGTTCAACTCCCACTGAAGCCAGTGACGTTTTCTACTGACTTTAAGGAGCCTTCAGGCCCGTCCAAAATCTCCTGCACATCCTGTTCCTGGCAGATTCACTGCTGAGATTATCTGAGGGTGCCAATCATGTATGGGTGCCTGTCTGCTTGGATCTGAACTAAAATCATCAGCTTATTTCCCACAGGCAAACAAACAAGCTGTCAGATGGCAATGATTTTGTATTACTGCCACAAGGGTATGAATTAGAACCGTCAACTCATGAGCAATCCCAAGGAGTTGCCCAGTCCCAAAGTGGGAACAGCCACCGTCAACCACAACAAAAAAGGCAAGTTTCAATTTTAAACAACAAAGGAACATATATTGCAGTAAGCAGGAGCAAAGTGACTTTCTCCAGGTCCATCACTTTGGTGCATTCACTCGCCTAACCAAAAGTAAGTTCTTTTATACTGTAGTTTATTGGGACTGTCGTATTTATTTATATATCTATTGTTAATAATAATAATAATAATAATAATTAATTAATAATGCACAAGTAAAGAAATAAACAGAAGTCCAAGAGAGAAACATAGTTCTGTAGTCACTTTGTATAGCATGTCAAATTCTGCACGAAGGACCATTAATAATGAAATGTATATGAGACAGATGTTTTGTGTGCATGTACTTATTTCCCTATCATGTAGTTCTAAAAAGATTTCCAGTTTTTTCAAACATCTGGGAAGGATTTTAATATTAAACAGAAATAATAAATAATGGAATTATGCTAAAACACTGGAGGGAACTTTTGGTTCCTTTTCAGAATGAGGTATGAAGCGCTTCGTAGTTAAGGCAAGTAATAGTTTGCCTGCTGTATTAGGAAAAAAGTAGGAAAAATTAAGTCTTCTAAAGGGGTTACCCACTTCTATGAAATGTTGCAGCCCTGCAGCCTAAATTCAGAAGGAAGTAGGAAGTACACTTTGTGGTGCTACAAAGCGAGGGCCCTCATCTGGCAAGCACTTTGCTTTAAAGTACAGGACGGAATAGTTGTGTTTCAGGCATAATTTACAGCCCTCGTTACTGAAGTGCCTGAGCACTTTGGAATTGAGTGATTGCATCAAACTCTGTGGCAAGGTGAAAATTTTACCTCTCCTCATGTTCAGAAGTATGGATGAAATTCATAGTATTTGGAGCCACAAAATAGTTGAAACGTTCAGTGCTGAAACTTGATATCCATATTCCCATCAAAATGGCTCAGAGGGCGAATTATACAATGTATTTCAGAGATTTTTATTTAAATTAATATCTTCAGTGTTAACTCAGCAACATCTACTCGCTGCTAATGATCCCTTCATCCATTACGGCCTGTTCAATTGCACCTAAATGTGATTTCATTGCATGCTTCTCCTGTTGGTAATGTTTTTATTCTGATGGGTAGCTTTATATTATTTTTTCCCCACAAATGGCACGCAGCTTTTTCTTTTCATAGGAATGTTTTTCTCCTTTTATTTTCCTTTTCTTCTATGTAGCTCTGTGGAAACAGACAGAAAAGTAGACAGTTTCATCTACCAGATCCTTGAAATAATATTAATTGTCTTTTATATATCATTTTCATTTTCATAGCACTTTACCACAATTAACTAATGCCTCCTTATAACAACCCCTGTTAGCTAGGTAAAGATATTTGCATTTCAGGTTTCTTTTCTTTTGGCAAAAATCTGTTTTTCGTTGTTTTCTTTTTCAAGTTTCAGTGGTTTTGCTGCTCTTCTTTTCCTGAGTGTGATTTCACAGTGAGGTCATTATCCTCATTATCACTGTTAAATATGAAATATCAGGAGATTCTCATAAAAATACACCAGCTTCCTTCTTGAAAGAAGACTCATAATGGCTCATTTTTAAATCATGAACTTTATGTTCCATGAAGTATATAGAATTACAAAACATAACAGGAGGCCCTCTAAAAGAAAAATAGAAATCATAGATCAAAAAAGTTGCTGTGTCTGACTGAAGCTCATTTCCCCTGAATACAAGTCGTTGAATTGTGTGGTTGTTTGTATGTACCAAAACATCTTGATAATTAGAGTGGGCCTGGCAATTGATTTCTTCGGTTCTTGGATTCTGAAGTCAGATTCAACCCAATTAATGAACTTCACAAACTTTGTAACCAACACCATTGGTTGAGTCTGTTTGTGGGGAATGTACCTGAGACTCAGGGCTAAAATTGCAGGCTACTACCGCTCAAGCTAACAGGCCAGTTCTATTAGGCCAGGGGTTCTAAAACTGGGGATTGGGATCCCTCAGGAGGCCTTGAGGTTATGATGGGAGATGGCTCACTGTCAGCCCCATGCATGGCTGACAATCAGAGCCCTTCAGAGTTGGATGGCCAGAGGAGAGCAGCTACTGGCTGGGTGGGCTGAAGGAAATGCTGCCCCTCAAAGCAGAGCAGAAGTAAGGGTGGCATGTCATGGGGGAGTTGTCACTTTTTGGGAGGTCACCACAGCCTGAAATATTTTCAAAGGGAGTCCCAGAAAAAAAGCTGGAGAACCCGTGTATTAGTTGATAGACAATGGAAGACCTATAACCCTATTCCATGGTCCAATCACTAGAGAAGGCCAAACTCGCATGCTGGGTTAATGTGGGTCACATCAGCATGTAGTCTGTGTGGTTCTTGACATCTGATTGATGAGCTTTCTAGTGTGGAGCTTTCATTGCCACAGCGTGGTACATAAAATGTAAAGTTCACCAGTGTGTTACTCTGCTCTGCCTGTATTCAAGGCAGCTGATGGAACGATGGTGTACTGCCTGCGTAAGTAACTAGAGAAATGTAATTATGCTGGAAGGCCCTGGATTGACAAACCTGGATCTGAAGTCTTTTATTTACAGATTAGGTTTAGCACAGGTGGCTGCAGTGTAAGCTTCCTTGCGGAGTCGTGCTGGCATGTCTCAGTCCTACCTAGTCTGGGGGATCACATGGACGGGTGGGAAGAGAAT
This sequence comes from Pelusios castaneus, assembly GCA_007922175.1. NCBI lineage: Eukaryota > Metazoa > Chordata > Testudines > Pelomedusidae > Pelusios > Pelusios castaneus. The sequence continues at coordinate 40,319,503 of ML685766.1, forward strand.
ACTCACTCTTCATGTCTGTTAAATCCTTGGCCTCTAAGACTGCCAGGCAGGGCGCCTTATGTGATTATGGTTTTGTGATGTGGACAGATGGCCACCTCAAGACAGATCCACTTTGCACAAGTCACTGGGCAGATATTCAGTGGTGCAATATCTGGCCATTGCTTACCTACAGTCACTTTGAAATAGTGATAGAAAATGACAAATTTGATGACCCACTGCCAATTCCTTGATCCTGCACCAGAAAAGATTTGATTCCTCTTAGGGAACATGGTGTCTTGAGCCAGTCATGGATGGGATGAAGGGTGGCTCTTACGAACAGTTGGGTCAGATACAGGAGTCATAGATAATATCCTAAATGTATCTCTTATAACTAACAATGCTAATTGCTTTCTTAGTAACAAAACAACAGTGAAGGTTTTACTGATGAAGGCCAGCTAAGGAGAACTAGCCCTCTACAAGTACAACAGCTTCCCCTGACTATCTGGGTATAACTGAACCATAAAATCGTTCTGTTTTATCTATGCATTACCCATCAGACTGTTTCAAGTATGTAACCATTTATATTATTCTGAGGAGATTAGGTCAGCTTTTCGTGGAGAAAATGTCAAATTAAAAAAAAAAAAGACTTCCTTTAAAAGAACTTTTCCACCAAAGACAGGAAAATATCACCATATCCTTTGAACAGCAACATGCTGTACAGCCCCACTTCCGAGCCAAAGAATGAACAGAGATAGAAGAACAGTGGGCAACGTTTGCACTCACTCCTTGGAGTTGCAACACAGCTGTGTTATGGCTGTGTCATCATTACTAATGAATTAAAAGAAATGGAAACATTAACTCTGTGGAATCCTTATAGAAGCGGGTGCTGACTAAACTATGAGATTCTAACAAAGGAAAGCTTTCAGCAAGTGTTTGGCATTTAGAATGCAGCACGCTCTTTCCATTGGGCTGTTGTTAGGGTTAAAATTAAGCTGTATTAAACAGAGAGATGCCCATTCAAAAATTACATTTGTTGTGGAGTGAGGCACTTGCAGGTGTGTTATATCCTAGACACATTTAAGAAGTTTAGTCCAAAAATTCACATGCTGTAAAAAAAGGGAAAATGCCACATTTGGGGAGGAAATATTTTTGAGATTCTATACACTTTTAAGAGCCAACCACTTTGTTACTAAAAATAAATTTTTAAAAAGTTGAACATGTATCATGGCAATCAGAATTCATTCACAGGTTCAAATGAGCTATGTAGGTGGATACCTACTCAGATTCATTCCCTTGTGCCAACAATTTATTCTGCAGGCACAAAAAATGCAGCTGCAAGCTGCACCCCCAAGCAGGGAAATGGGAGATCAAGTCAACCGAAAATATACATATTATATACTCCTACCTGTGCAAGGTCTGGGCAGAATTTGGCACTCTATGTATGAGCACACCTACTATTTAGCTGGGTGAAGAAACTTGGACCAGGAGAAAAGAAGAGGTCAATACTGAACTCTGCAGCATCCACAACTTGCCACACTCTTTCTGTTTTCCAGTAGCACCTATTGTGTGCTAGGAATGTGCATTTGTAGTTTCCAAAATTCTCAAATTGTCTGTTACACGAACCAAGGGAGATGACAGGAAAGTGGCTAAACACCAGGCCTGTACATTGGAGGGAATAATTTGAAGTATTCATACACATTACTGTGATCTAAAACAACTGTAATCATTCAGGGGAAAGAGCTATTGACAGAGGCCGGCTCAGTGCAAACCTCTGTCAAATGAAAATGGTAGTCTGTATGGAGAATAATACTTATTGTAGAAATTTCCAGATGGGTAGCCGTGTTAGTCTGTTGTACAGCAAAAAACAACGGGAGTCCTGTGGCACCTTATAGACTAACAGATTTTCTTCAGCATAAGCTTTCGTGGACTATAACCCACATAACATCTGACGAAGTGGGTTAAAGTCCACGAAATCTTATGCCAAAGAAAATCTGTTAGTCTATAAGGTGCCACAGGACTCTCATTGTTTTTTTGCAATACTTATTGTTTGTGCCTTTACAGAACCTCAGTGAAGTCAATGGGGCTGCACAGACCTGACTGCAGGATCGTTATCTGATGCTGCATTTCCTCACTTCTGAGTGTTCAATTCCTCTGCTATTATGTTGCATTTATGGTCATTTTTGCATGGATTTTATATGAAGTGGGCTGGCGTTCGGTCCCTCTGCATGGATCACAAAACTGGTTGATCTATAAGAGTAACTACTATTACTGCTGTTCTCTGAAGATCTCCCCAGCTCCTGCGAGCTGTCAGCTGTTGCTAAACCTAGGCTTACCGCCAAGCAGCCAATGTACTCCTGTCTTCTCACCAGCAGGCCAGCCTTGATATTTTGTAGTTTTGACAGAACAAAATATTGTAGCCTTGGGATCACCAATGGCTTTACTGTGCTGGAAAGTAACTGGTAGCAGCAGAGGCATCAAATTCATACAGCTACCACTGAGTGTTGCTATGGGCACGGATACAGAGGCAAAAATACAGGCTAAGCCATTGCTTGATTTTCTATTCAAGCAACTCTTGAGTCCTCAAGCAATGGCCATCTGCCAGTGTTTGTCCTAGAAGGTCAGTATATCCTGACATTCAGCAAATTGGTATTATATGCATCAGGTCTGTGTTTTATGAGTTTTTGCTCCACTTCAGAAATATGAACCTTGAATGAAATCACAACTAAAAATGTCCTCAGACACGTGCTCTGTGGTCAAAAGAGCTGGGTGTATTCTGACCCCTGTAAGTAACAAAATTAAAAAAGTTCTGAACAGAAGAAGTTGCACCTGCCTGAATAAAAGCAGGAGTGCTGTAGAGTGAGCAGTTGCCTGTTTATATAGGTGGTGGTGGTATAGTCATGTTTAGAAACACCTCAGGCCCTCGCACATGACACAAGGCAGGCAAATAGGGTTCTCAGTCCAGAACAGCAAAGATCTGGCCAAAGGGGGAATGCTCACTTGCCCTACACCTGAGCAAGGGTTTATCTTCCCCTTAGATCAGAACAATAGCTCCTATAGCCTACAGTGCCTGACATGTGGCATGCTGGGCAAGGTAGATCAGGGGAAAGGGCTCACTAACAGGGATGAAAAATCTGTGATGGCTACTAACCAGCTGGGTTCCCCTGAGGAAAACATTTCTCTCGGACAGGGACACTCCAGCCTCTAATGATTCAGGAGCCAAATTAGGAATCAACATTATCCAAAACGGCTGCAATAGTATAAATATATATTTTATTCTCACAGCAAAATGACTGACAAAGTGTTATTATTTTATTATTCATTTAAAGTGTCTATGGTACAACAATCCATCTCTTTGCTTCTAGCATTATTTTAAATTAACATTATCAGCCTTCTCCTTGCTACTGGTAATATTATTTTATCAACTACAATTGGTTAATAATATAGTAAAAGCATCCAGATTGGTTAATAAACTTAGATTGGTTAATTATTAAATTACATAGTGTTTTAAAATCACATGCAGAAGAGAGCCACTGGAGACATATTAAAGAGCTACCTGCAGATCACAACCCTCTGGCTGAGTATCACCGGTCTAGGGGAAAGAGACAGGAAAAGCTAACAGCAGCTCCAAGTATATCCAAATATCATTCCATCATGCTTTCACCTCTTATCAGCCATGACAGCAGCCTGCACCAAAAGTGTCCACAGTGCAATAATAATACATCTCTTTGCTACTAGCATTATTTAAAATTAACATTAATTTAAAGTCGGGCATGATTGCAAATAATCTTTTTATAAATGGTGAATTTTGGTTTGGGGCTGTGAGGATAAAAAGCAGGCTCGATCTGTTCACAGTCAGAAAAGGACCATGGCATATTGTTCTTTGTAGATGGCTGACAGAAGGCTGGGTGGTAAGTGGCACAGCGAGTATGGTAATTCACTGAAAGAGATGGCAAAGGGAAGTTTGAAATGCACCATTATGACATGAGTCAAGAGCTCTCTCTTTCTCTTTCTAAAAAACCATGATGAATTGCATATTATTTCCTTCATTAGGTTTAGGCTTCATCCCCTGTACAACAGTGACATGAATAAAAATACAGAGCAGATTCAGTCTGGTGACAAATTTATTCATTGCCATTACATGTCTGATAATGGATGCATTCCACTCCTTTCTACATGAGCTTTTCATATATTTTAGGCATGTAGTTTTTAGACTCTTCTGCTAAAAGGTAATTGTTTAAGTGGATCAGTAGCTCTTTGCTCCTGAGGTGGCAAGAGGGTTATAAAAACAGCAACATGAGTCCTTTAATACCCTCTTTTTGACCCTAGAAATATGTCCAGAGTGTTCTTAAGATCATAGACTAGTCCAACTATTGTGAAGGGGAAGTAGTACACTACATTATTGTGGCTCGTACTTATTGAGAGCAGGCTGGTGGAAAACACTGTGGTATAATACTCTGCTCAATAAGCCCCACTTAAAGTCCTAGCATCTTCCTTTCACCATTTCTATTTTGTCAGGTCCTCTTATACTTTACATATTTATATATAACATGCTGTATTTCACCCAATCATCACTTATGCTTTATAATGCGGCATATATTAGCATGGTATTTTATAGAAATAAACCCCCCCTATCTCAGAAATCCTGCAGTCTAACTCAGGCAAACACAGAAAATAAAGATAACAGACAAAAAAGGAATAGGGATGGGTTAAAATAAATAGAGAGTTGGCCTTGTTTTCCATAGCATTGTGTCTCATGTACTGCTGCTTCTAGCATTTTGCACCTGCTGTAGTCAGGTGTAAAAACCTATGCAAGTTACAAGGCGGTGAAGAATCAGGCCTACTGTCAATCACGGCCTGCTATTCCAGGACCAAAAAAAGAAAAAGACAATAAGATGACATTAAGGTGGAGAATATACATCAGTAATTTCAGGGTAAAAAACTAATTCTCCCCAGCCAAGCATTACAAATCAAGGGAATTCAGAATCGATTTCTTTTAAGAAATGAACGTGTTCAGGCCTTATCTACATTAGAAAGTTTTGTCAATGCAAATTATAGTGCTGCAATTGCCGTTCTTGTGCCTGGCTACACAGCTTGTGTTGCCGAAGCATATTCAATCCTGGTGCTCTACCACCGACAGTGAGAGCTGTGTTCTGTGGGCAGCTACGTGCACCTTGCCATCTTGTGCTGGTAGGGGCTGTGGAAAGGTGGAGGTGCAACATCCCAGTGATTTCTGACCCATCATTCCATAGATTTCTGAATGCATTTTGCAGCATTTTTCAGCAGCCCCAGTTTCCTGAGTGCCCGCCATCTTTATCTGAAAGGATAGTGAAAGCAGACATATAAACTGGAAACAATTCACAAACTGATCTGGTTATTGATGGTTAGACTGAACAGTCTGTTACACACAAGACTTATCAAAAGTGTGGGATGATTTAGTTGAGGTTGGTCCTGCTTTGAGCAGGGGATTGGAATAGATGACCTCCTGAGGTCCCTTCTAACCCATATCTTCTCTGACTCTATGATGGATTCTGCACTGTTATTCCACTGCTGTCAGTGTTCTGAATACATCGCAGCTCATCATGCAAGGTATCATAATCTCACAATTGGAACTGGAATCTTTGGCACCTGCTCTGCTGTGTGCTATGCAAACAAACAATGCCTGATTACTGTTTGTCGTGAAGCGTCTGCACGTGGGGCACTGCTGCTTTCTGGGTGTGAAACAAACGCTGAGTGGTGAGATCTCATCATTTTACAGATCTGGGAGGACAAGCAGGAGCTGCAGAACTTTTTAATGAGCAAAGCCACCTTCATGGAACTCTGTGTGGAGCTTGCCACTGCCCTGTGGCAAAAGGCCACTAGAATCAGAGCTGCCCTCTCGGTGAAGAAGCGCATGGCGATCACCATGTGGAAGGTGGCAACTCCAGGCTGTTGCTGGTCGGTTGCTAATCAGTTTGGAGTTGGAAAGTCTACCATTAGAGCTGTGTTATCACAAGTGTACAGGGCCATTAGTCACATTCTGCTATGAAGGGCTGTGAGTCTTGGAAATGTGTGTGAAATAGTATATGGTTTCGCAGCAATGAGATTCCCTAATTGTGGCTGGGCAATAGATGGCACACATGTCCCAATTTTGGCCCTGGACCATCTTGCAATGGAGTACACCAAAAGAAAGGGGTAATTCTTTATGATATCCTGGACATTTCACCAACATCAGCGTGGGTTGGTCAAGGAAAGTGCATCTTCAGGAACACTAACCTCTACAGAAATCTGCAAGCTGGGACTTTCTTTCTAGGTGAAAAGATTCCAGTGGAGGATGCTGAAATGCCCATAGTGATCCTGGGTGAGCCAACTTCTCCCTTACTGCCATGGCTTATGAAGCCTTATACAGGCAACGTGGACAGCAGCAAGGAGTGCTCCAATAACAAGTTGAGCATGTGCCAAATGACCATTAAATGTGTGTATGGCAGATTAAAAGCTCACTGGTAATGGCTTTATGGCTGGTTAGACCTAAATGAGGAAAATATTACCATGGTTATATAACCACCTGCTGTGTATTCCATAATATTTGTGAGGCTAAGAATGAAAATTTTTCCCCTGGGTGGAGTGCAGAGCCAGAAAGCCTTGCAGTTGAATATGAACAACCAGATGTCAGTGCTATTAGAGGGGCACCTTAGGGGGTCTATTTGAATCAGGGAGGAACTATTGAGGAACTATTTTGACACCAGTGAAGTATTTTTGTAAATAGCACTGTGCCATGGTATGACAACTATCCAATTTGCACTGTATATTGATGTGAGGTGCAACCATCATGTGCAAGAGATAAATAAAGATTGCTTATTCTTCACAGAGAATTTTTTTTATTTATTAAATTACAGTTATTCACAACACACACATGGAAAGCTGGGCTAGAGGGGAGAAAGTAGTGAGGGGCAATGTGATCTATGACAGCTGGGTATAAGTCCAGCTATTATTCTGGAAGCTGCCTGAAAGGGTGGAGTAAATAGGGTAGTGATATGGGATGGGATTTTTGTAGGAAGTGTGGGTAGAGTTTGGGGAGGACTTGGAAAGTAGTTGCAAGAAGGGGCGAGCATAAATGAATTCAGTCTGCAGCATTATGAGTGATTTTAGCAGCTCCATTTGCTCTTCCATAGCTTTTATCATGAGCTCCTGACATGCTGTCACATGCTGCTTGTTTTCCCTCCTCACCTGCCTATACATTTTCTGATTTTAGACAGAGTGTGTCTTCATGCCTTTTTTGTTCTGCCTCAGAGGACTGGAAAAGTTCTTGGAATATCTCCTTCTTGCTCCTCCATGGCTGTTTTCTTATCAGCCACAGGTGCTTGGCAGATATGCAGGGTTTTCCCATCAAGGACACATCTGTAGAAGCACAATAAACAATGAACAGAAGCATTATTGTGAATGCAATAACAGTATTGATGCATTACTGTAAGATGCATCTCTTTTTCACTGTCTCCTTGCAAGTGCACAGCTTGATGATCATCCTGGGCATGGAGAATTGTACCTCGGGTAGGTGGCCCTCAAGCTGGGAAAAATTTCTGGTTGGTTGTTTGGGGTATCGATGCAGGTAGATCGGGACAACATTTCAAATTGTGCCACCATTTTCTAGAGGTGGGGGCCATAGAAGCTGTTATCTTACTCCTGAGAGTAAGCAGGGGTGCTAGGGTGCACCTTCTCCATGTGACAAACTTCAAACTTGGTCCCTATGCTGCTTGTCTGTTTGCCACATTGGTCCCTGCACAAGTGATTACTGATTGATGCAGGAAAATTTCCTACAACAGGGGAAGAAACAAAAGCAGCTCTTCCAAGGACTCCAGCAGATGATTAGGAGTATCTCCAGGAAAGTTTCCTGCAGATCTCTCTGGAGGAGTCCCATAAAATCTTGTTCTACATTAACACACTACTCCGCCACAAGCTGAACAGATGAATTGTAAGATCATGCAAACATAGCTAGTTTTGTGCATTTCTGTCCCTTCAACCAGCTATATAATTCAAGAAAGCAAAGGACAGCTGTACTTCATGTAACTGAGCAGCATCAGCTCAAACAAATCACTTACCCAAGCTCCCCTCTCTTTCATCTTTCACACCGGAGCTGGAGGACTGGAACTGGCTCAAACTCTCCAGGGTTGAGAAGGGGTCCTGGATCCCTATGTCAGCAAATGACCTGGTCCTCTGCTCTGCATTGTCCTGTAAATCCATCTCCTTGTCTATGATGGCTTCATCAGGGTTGAGTCTGGTGTCTGCTGCGTCTGAGTCCATGGAGGTATCCAATGGTCTCTTGGCAATGGAGTTGGGGTTGCCACTGAGGATGGCTTCTAGCTCCTTATAAAAGCAGCATGTCTTTGGCTCTGCACCAGAGTCTTGACTCCCTAGCCTTTTGGTTTGCCTGCCACAACTCCTTGATTTTCACATGCTATTGCAGCATGTCCTGTTCATAGCCCTTCTCTGTCATTAAACAAGAAATCTGACCATATGTATTGAAGTTCCTTCAGCTGTAGTGGACCTGGGACTGCATAGCCTCCTCTATCTAATGCCAATCAGATCCAGAAGTTCTGATGTGCTCCAAGTAGGAGAGCATTTGGTGTGTGGAGATGTCGTGGTCAGCTGGGAAGATAAGATGTGAGCTGTCCAAGCCAACAAAGCAGGAAGTGAAGGGATTTGAAAGGGGAGAGGCAAATGGCCACAGGGCAGCAACGTTCAAACTGATGACCAGAGCAGTCAGGATTGGGCATTGTGAGACGCTACCTGGAGGCCATTTACCATGACAGAACCAAGCGTGGCTTATATTCTGATGCTTTGTTGCTAAAAGTTTGGTGCAAAAAGTTCTACACCTCTCATCAAGGCGGGTTTATTTTGTAGCCAAATCAGATAGTTGGGTCAGAGGAGGGGGGAACTGTAGTACTGTTTTGGTGCAAAAAACTGACTTTAGTGACCAAAGTCTCTATTGTAGACTGCACCTAAGTTGTGGAGATGTACAATTAAAGCACACAAAAAACTAAACTCTGCCCTTAGTTGTGCGTAGCATTGCTTAAAGCATTTTTATACTCGTGATCTTGGATTAGACTAAACTGATTTTTAAAAACACAGATTTTTAAAATCCTTTCCTCCCTTCATGTTGTCATTAGAGATATGTAATGTAAATGAGGGGCAGAGCTGTGCAGAGCCCAGGGTCCTCAAGGTGTATTAGGAAATAAGGTATAGGCTGGGGCTGAACTAGCAGTGCATGGTGGGGAGGGATGGGAGGTGAGAATGTAAAGCTGTGTGTGCGAGAAAGTAAAGTAAACCAGTAATGTATGTAAAATTCAATATAACAAGTACTGAACTGAAAAGCTCAATAAATATTTTTAAAAGACTTCATGTGGTTCTTTAATATTTCATGCTAGTAATATTTTTAATTTAGAAATTTAATTTAAGAGATCATTAGAATTTATTAAAAATTGATACAGAGACGGTTTCTTCTTCCTAATGTCAGACATATAAAACTGGTGTAAAAACAGTGAAATTAAAATGTCTTTAATTTATTTAAATTTAATCCATGCTCATTTGTTGCTCATTCTTCATACTCATTCACTATGCTATTCAGTCGCCTACAAACACAACTGCACCTATGCTCATTACCTACTCCCTTATCTCCAACACATTTATCATTCAGCATCTCTTATTTTATCTCTCCTTGTTATTTTTTCTTTTCTGTTTCCATTTATTTCTGTCTAATTCGGTCCCCCCCATTCCATATGACTAATTTACTCCCTCTACCTCCCTGATGTATTTCTTTCTCACTCCTCTTTCTTGATCCCACATTCTGGCTGCGTCTACACTACAGTTTCCTTAAGTCGACTTAAGCAGCTTGCTTAAGTCGACTTAAGGAAAATAAAGTCGACTTAATTAAAATTAAGTCGACTTTATAACACCACCTTTCAATTCGACCTAAGGCTTAAGTTGACTCTCTAGAGTCGACTTAAGCCAGTGTAGATGTGGGGTAGCCCTAAGTCAACTTAGGGCTACCCCAGGGCTACACCAATGCCCTCCCTGCTGGGGGGGGGGCACAGGGGGAGCCTGGAATGCCCCCCCACAGGGCAGGGCAGAGTCCTGCCCACCCTGCCCCTATGCCCTGCCAGGGTCCCTGTCCCCCTTTGCCCCATTGTACCTAGGTACAATGGGGCAAAGGCTGAGCCCCCTGGCATTGGGCAAGGGGTGCCCCCCCTGCCCCTGTGGACCTCCCCTAGGTCCCCCTAAGCCCCTAGAAGTCGACCTAGGCGTCCAGTGTGGACGCTCTAGGTCGACTTTTTGAGTTCCCCTTTAAGTCGACTTTATTTTTAAGTGTAAACACACTAAATCGACTTAACGCCGACTTAGTTAAAGTCAACTTAAATTAACAAGTGTAGACATAGCCAATGATAGGTGAAACTAAGTCTTTGAAGCACAGTGCACCAAACCAATCAGCAGTAAGGAATAGAAAGTGCAGGAAAAGAAAGTGAAGTTAATGAACTCTTCTGAAATGCCACCATTATTTTGCTTCAGAACTTTAGTTTTGTATATTTGTTCTACTAATCTGATGAGCACAGAAACATATGTGAGCAACGGGAAAAGACAGATCAGGGCAAGCAATGTGTTGATCTGTCATACTAACAAAGACGAATCCAATGCCTGATGATACTTTTCTTAATTCCCCCTTTTATTGCCCCTGGATCAGTGTAATTCTAGGTGATGTTCTTTGAGTGATAAAGGTGCATTATCTTTAGACTTAGATACATGAAAAGGTATAGAGATTTGGTTTGAGATTCAGCTCATTCAGTGAGCCACCTAAACTTTGGCTCTACATACATTATGGAGCCCCAACAAACACTAACGTGACATTGACAGAAAACACCAGCCCTGTGTAGCACAAGGCTGTAAATGTTTCCTCCTCACTAGCGTCTGAAAGGCTGGAATTGTCAACCTTGTAATGTATAGATGAGATATTATACAGAGACATAACATTTGGCTCTGTAGTTCTAACACAGAAACTAACCACAATGGAAAAAAAGAGGCATTTGATCAAAATTCTGCTTTTGGGAGAAGGGTCCTGAAGACGGAGGAAGACCAAAAACTAAGCAACACAAGCTCTGTGCCTTTTGATTTCCTGCTTTTTAAATCCTGGTGCACTTAAACTTTCATATCAAGTCTACATGTAGCAATGGGACTTCACAAACCATTTTAATCTGGCTCTTACTTTTCTGCTCTGCTAAGGACCAGGTGTCTTCTGATTTCTTTTGCTCCAGTGCAGTGATGGTTTGGAATCTACCCTTTGCAATTTTTGCGTGGATTTCTGAACTGAGCGGGAACATTTTGGTCTTTTAATCCTTCAAAACGGGATGCCATAGTTCTCCATATTCTTCACTGCAAATTAAACCCTACTCTTTCATATGTGTTCAAATGTATGGACCTGGTACGCTCTAACTTTTACTGATTTGCATTAACAATGATGATCTGAAACTCAAGGAGATAAAAAAATGTGATTAATACTGTGAGGCCACATTGTGCGATCCATTTTTTTTTAGCAGACCTCTCCATGTATTTCAATAAGGACCTCTAGGTGGTACAATGTGGCCCATGGAAATTAAGCTCGTATGCTTTTAAGTTTCCTGGGCTGCAGGGAGGAGGGAGAGTCGCCCTTTTTGGTAATTTGTAACACACGGGTCCCACATATGGGCATTGGCACGTTGTGTGGTACTGTATGCAGGGAAACCTAACATCTGCATGGCTCAGTGCTTATCAGGAGTACACACTGGCAGCCGTACTGAGGGGCTGCAGAAGAAAAACAAAGCAACAATAAAAGGAGCCCTTTGTAGTGGATTAAAAAGGGTTTAGAAATGTCTGAGCCATGCACTTTTCAAGCACTGACACTGCCAATGACTTCTTGACTGAAAATGTGCTTACTCTGTTTGTGCACTAAATTCTGCTGGTTACTCCAAAGCTTCTATTTTGCTAATGGCTAAAGTTTATACGCTGTCTCGGCATAAAGTGACCATTCTTTGAAATGAACCAGGTTCATAATATTAGGCTATCATGGCTTGTGAACTGAGTCAAGGGTCTGCCAGTATATCCATTATTAGGACATAATTTTCCTTTACAACCTACTCTGCAGCTCTTTTACCCTCAGTATGAATCTCTTTTGCATATCCTGCACTCATTCTGCATGCTAAATTCTCATGGATGGGAGTTTAATGGAACAAACACTGGTTTAGAAGTAGTGATGTTCACTGAGGATCTAGATTTTCAAGATTTAATATCTTGGCTATTTTCACATACGCTGAGTTGAAACTTGGTATGCAAGGTTCAGTCAACAGATGAAATTTGCTATTCAAAAGTTTTGTAAATAATTTAAAATAAATCAAACAGTTTTGTTAGTCATTTTTGAGATCTTAAAAAATAAGTCTATTGAATCTAAGTTTATATATTACTTCCATTATTTCCATTACTTCCATTATATTACTGAATTATTTGAGTGCTTTACAGGGTAAAAGAAATCTAAGCAGATGACTCATCTTTGATATTGCTCTCTCTCCTTTTCTCCCCTGAGGGGTTGCAAATTATGATGCCTTTTTCCCCCCTCTCTCATAAATGTTAAGTAAAATGAAAAGTGGGAAGGTAAGATTGAGGGAATAAAATTTTGTATTTGGGCCTGAATGTGGAGAGGTTTGTGTGGAAGTAAGTTTCATTGCTGTTGGCCAGCTGCTGTGAAAAGCTTCGTTTTGATTTAGAGGCCTCCACTGTTCCTGAATAGTGGGGCTGACAAGGAGAACCAAAGTTCCAGAGAGAAAAGAGGTCCCACTCCACTGAGGACCCTGAAGGGAACGATCAAGACCTTAAACTTGGCTCAGCGTTCAATCAGGAGCCATGTTGCAGAGGAGGTTGGCTGATCTGTTATGAACAAGTGTATTTTTCAGGGCAAGTGGCTCGGTCGTCACACAGAATCATCACATACAACCTCTCTGCTAAGTGGCAGAAGGAGTATTAGGAGTGTGGGTCTGACTGCTAAAGAATCCAGCATCCATGAAAAGTCTGCAAAGTTTGTCATAATTTTGTACATTTGTTCTCATTTCTGAAAGTTCAAGATTTTTAACAGGTTTTCTTTTTTTTGGAAACATGCATTGAAATTTGTTATTTGATTTAATATATTGTAACCAGAACAAGTTTGAATGAATAAAAAAGTACGGATTCCAACACAAATTTAGACTGGAGATAGTATCTATAAGGAGACAGTGTGGCTGAGTGGAGGGAACACTGAACTTTGATTAAAGAGACTTGAGTTATATGCCTGGCTTTGTCACTAGAATGTTGGATGACACTGGGTAAATCACATCAGCCTTCTGCCTCAGTTTCCTCATCTGTAATATGGGGATATTGATATTGACGGACGTTGTAAACCACATTGAGATCAATGGATGACAAGTGCTGTATAAGAGCTAGATATTATTATTAAATCTTCAGGCCTTATTCTCTATTATACCATCATTTACACCTCTGTAAAATGTGTGTAAAAAGCTGCCAGTAATGAGAGTGAAGAATACCCATACTATTTACATATATGTAGCCCCACTTTTCACAAGTATCAATGCAATCTCCAATATGGTGGAGAATTTGGCTTTCAGTGGCTAACATACTAATAAAATAGTACAGAAGACATGTTTAAAACAGGATTCCAGATAAAGCTGACTCCTTTGATTTGGGAATGGAATTTATGACTGGAAAAAAATTAAGAAAAATAATTTTGAAAGTATCTCAGGAATCAACATAAAAACTAAGGGGGGAAAAAAAACTATTGCATTGTAAGCCAAGTCCAGATCCCAGCAAGACAGTTGAACCACTATAGTTACCTTTGATGGATCCAGATTTTGATCCTATATGAGGAAGACATATCACTATGTATTTATAACCCACCAATATCATCACTCAAAATAAGTGAAATAGATAGTTTTAATAAGAGCTTTGGCTATAAAATAAATTTAGAAAACACAGAACTTCTCCCAGTAGAGATTATAGTCATAAAAAAGAAATTGTTCAAGGAGAGAGCTGTTTTATTTGGGTGGAAAAGAATAGAAAGTATCTGGGGATTCAGGTGACAGATTCAATAGAGGGATTAGGTGAGGCAAATTTTCTTCCTTTATTGTAAAAATTGCAAAAGGAAGCTCCTATTTGGAACAGGTTGCATATTGGTTGGTCAGGCAGGCAAAGTACATTTCGTATGAACTGGTTGCCTAGAGTGTTTTCAATGTGCTCCCTATCAAAATTCCTAAAGCATTGTTTGATAAGGTGACAAAAAAAAATCCTGTTCCTCGGGGGCTTTCAAGGACCAAGAGTTATGAAAATGTTACTTAATTACCTCTGAGATGGGTGGACTTGGCTTTCCCAACTTATTGCTCTATTAATAATAGCATGCTAGAACAGTAATAAAGATGACTATCATTGGAAACTAATGGAGCTGAGACTAGGGCATATTAATACCCCACATATTATTCCACGGTCTGACTGCCAGAGATCTTAAAATAAAAAGAATCCCAGATACTGATCTCAGTTATTGGTGTAAATCTGAAGTAACTAAACCTAAGTTAATGGAGTTGTTCCAGATTTACAGCTTTGTAACTGAGATCAGAGACTGACCTTAGGGGAAACTGACACTAGGGGATGAATTTGGCTGGTTGTACCAAGGTAGATGAAAAGAAACACTTCTGCCAAGCAAAGTCAGCTGAGACTCAAGGAGCAATCACAGATACAAAAATACCTTCTCATTAATGAGGACAGGCACTATCCCTGCTAAATTGCCTGGCCATTGTCCTCAGCCAAACAGAATCACTTCTCTTTTATCTGGATTGAGAGTTACCTATCTCTTTTTCAGCCAAGCCTCTGCCCCAGCTGGGCAAATACAAAGTAGAGACATTAAGATGTACAGATTTGTTATGAAAAGGAGTAATAGAGTTGCCAGTCATTCACATAAATGAAACTGCAGCTCCCCCCCATCTCACTGTTGCCCAGTGAATGGGAGAAGTATGAAAAGAAAACCCTGCAGAAGCTTACATGCCTTGGGGTGGATTAGTGCAACATAGCAGACTTATGGTCGCTATTTATTGCCTGACTTCTGTGCTCGGACGATTTTGACCCTCACATTGCATTATTAACAGTGCTGAATTGCCTTATTTAAAATGCTACAGAAAACTGTGGGGAAAAAAGAAGAGAACTTTAATTCCACATTGAAATAAAGGAATTCATGCATGCATTAATGAACAAGTATTCATTTAAGGTACAAGGACAGTTTTGTATCTCATTCAAACCAGTGTAAATTAGGTGTACTCCATTGAAGTTGGTGGAGTTACATGGAGTGAAACTGGTTTTAGAGCAGAATCAGGCCCAGGATTGGAGATTGAAATGATCACAAATTCAAATAAATGTAATACTTCCTTTCTTGCTTTTGGTTGTGTGATCTGAAAGTCAAATAAACACAGTGGCTATGTCTACACTTGCAAGTTAAGTTAAACTTAATTCGAACTAACTTAAGCGTTGGCCACACTAGGCTTTCATTAGTTCGAATTAAGGGCTTCTTTAATTCGAACTAATAAATTTGATTGCTTATTTTGAACTAACCCTTAATTCGAAATAGGTAGTTCGAATGAAGTCATTGTGGCCATATTAGTTCGAACTAATCGGCAGATTGACGTTCATGCAACCGACTAATTCGAACTAAGCAAGTGCCTTGCATGGACATGGCTAGTTCGAACTAGCATTCTAGTGAGGCCATGCCAGTTCAAATTAAGTTGATTCGAACTAACTAAAATTAGTTCAAATTAGTTAGTTCGAATTCACTAATTCGAACTAGCTTTTGCAAGTGTAGACACAGCCGGTGGAACTAAATTCAGCCCTGGTGCATGCCATTAGCTTCAGTGTAATTCCAACAGGGTGGATTTGGCGCATTAAGGGCCATACTCTAGTTCCACTGAAAGCAATGAGAAGACTTTCATCTATTTCTGTGCTACAAGATCAAGCCCTGAATGTATTTATTTGACTGACGCATAGTTGCCCATTCAAACAAAAGCCCTAAGTGTGCACATGTCTAGACCACATCTCTTCAAAGCACTGGGAAATGATTAGAGGAAAGTCAAGTACTAGTCATGTGCAGAGCACAAGTTTTAAACACTATCTATAATGTAATTGTTTCCAAACCATTTCTTCTGGTATGTCATTTGCCCCTGGCCCTTATTCTTTGGGTTAAGTCATGGGCAAGCAGGAGGGAGTTTTCTGATGACATGAACAGCACCTGAAAAATATCTCCATTTATGAAATGTGCTTTTGCATGTTTGGTCAACTCAAAAAACTGTTTTACAAAATGTTAAAAAAAATTCACTCTGTGGCTGA
>ML685766.1:40335895-40354324 GCA_007922175.1 Pelusios castaneus
AGCTTACATGGGAATGCTTTCTCAACCACACTCATAGTGCAAGAGTTATATCTATTATCTTCACAGCATCTGACAAAGTCGGATTTTCTCCCACAAAAGCTCATGCGATAAATAAATTTGTTAGTCTTTAAAAGTGCCACCGGACTCCTTGTTTGGTTTATTATCTATTATCCCTACCATCCTCTTCAGTGAAAAAGATCTAGGGTAGGCAGGTATGGAAGAAAATATCTCTGTGACAACTGCATTGCAGAATTTCTCCGTGACCATTCCACCATGTGGGAAAGGGCACAGGCTTTCTCTTCACACACAATAAGCCATGGGACTTGCCCACAAATCTGCAAGATCCCCAAGGACTGAGATCTTTAGGAAGTCAGGACTGAATGCATGGATTCCCTGTGCCTCAGCACTGTAGTTCCCATCAGCCCCCCTGGCAATGTGCTCCATTGAAATGTTCTACCAGTAACTTTCCTGGAGCCAGGTGCCCCTAGTGCTGCAAGGCTGTTTGTATTTGTTTTCAGATTTAAAAAAAATGCAGCTGCCCCAGGCTATATTTATTTTTTCTGGAGAATGTCCATGGGGGTAAAGGACCAAAATGAGGAATGATATAAATCCCTTTTAGCTGCTTTCCATCTACACACTTTTGTCCCATATTTCAGCATGGACCCTGGACCTACTGAACAGCTTCTGTGCGGTCTGGAGAAAGAAGGAAAATACTGAATAGGAGGGTGACTTGCCACTGTGTGGGCAGAGTCACCCTAATTCACGGGGCATGCATGCACACACACAGGCTATTAGCACAGAAGTCATTTAAATGAATATCTGTCAAAACATATGCTCCTATTAGCCTCTACAGGAATTTCATACCAACTGAAACATAGGCAGGAATGCAGGGAAGACCTTGTTAAAAAAAAGAGTTGAAAAGGAATAAATGTGTCAAAATAAGAAAAGCAACAGTCCTTCACTTGCATCAAAATGTAAAACGCAACAGAAAAGAAAACAGAGGCCTGACTCCAGTTGAAACCTATAGCAAAACTCCCATTGACTTCATTGGGAGTGAGATCTGTTAAAGTCCCTAATTTGTGGAGAAATTCTCTCTTGCATTGAGTCCCAGCTCTGTTTATGTCTCACAGAAGCTGAAGTGATGCAGAGCCTTTTGCTCCATCTCAGCACAGGAGTGAGTTTCACCCTGTAGAAAACCAAACCAAAACACCATCCATTACTCAGCAGAGTCTAATTAAACTCTTAAAGGACAATTCTGCAAAAAAACCACAGTGTAAGTGCAGCAAGTCCCTGTTTAATAAGCTTCTAATTAATGCTAACACAGGCGTAGGGGTACCTTTGCTGTCCCTATAATACACTTTTATTTTGTCTGTAGCCTTGTACGGCTTTCTTCACTTCATGAAGGCATTCTGCATAATATGAACATAGATTACGTTTATGATCAACTAATTTTGTGCCTGTTCTCTGGTCTCTTTCTATTTTATTTTGCCAGGCAGCAGCTCCAAAAGCCCAGATGAATATCTGAAGTGCTGCAATACATAGCGTAAGTTCTCGCGCTGGTATGAGCTCACGAAGAACACAATGAGAGCACTGTTCACTAATCTGCTTGTAAAGGCTGCCTCTCTACCTTCCCATCCCCATTCCAGGAGCCTATTAAATTAATGAGACAGAAGTCAGAGCAACAGCAGTCAACATGTTATTGGTGTACAGCACTGGTGCTGTTACAATGTGCCTGTTTTTTCTCCTGGGACATTTAATTTCCGCTTCTCAAATGAGCTGCAAAGCTGTGAAGCCTGGCAGTGTTCTTTCTAGACACTCTGTGATGCAGATAATGAGGGTACTGATAGGTGCCTAGGAGACTGTGATGGCTCTAAGCACAGCTATGGTCTGATAATGCTTTATCCCAGTAGTGTCACAGCGGAACACTATCATCCCTCAAGGAATGGTTCATCTTTATGTGTAATACAGCAGCTGTCACCTAAATGGCTAATGGGGATGCAAAGTAGAACCTCAGTGCTAGTAATCTTTGTCACTTAATAATTTTAAAGGTATCAGACATCAGTAGCTTCTGCAAGTTCCAATAAAAGTGTATTTGTTGTTTTTATTTTGTTTGCTGTGGATTAAATGTAAATTGAGAAATCCATGCTGCTGCTCTGTGCAGATCTAATTTAGTACAATTTAAATAGTCAAGTAATTAAAATGTATTATAGGTATAAAATGCTGGGATGGTGGAGTGCCTGCATTTTAAGAGGAAGATTTATTGGGCTCACTGCATCCACAGTGAACCTTCTACAGCCACATTAGCTAACATCTGTCAGAAAATGTCGAGATGCAGGGCATGAGACATACGCTCACAGGGTATATGCTTGCATGTCTTTGAATGACAGATCAGTAATATGAAGAAACACTTGCAAATTAAGCTAGTCAGTAATCAAGCACATGCCTTTGTGTACATATATAACTAAATTACAGCCATATATATATATATATATATATATAAACTAAATTACAGATGGCTGTGTTTGTATATATATTTATACTCATGCATCTATACTCATCCCTTCCAATTAATGTTGGTCTCCTGCCGTGATAGAACTGCAGTTTCCTTCAATTTATGAAACTAAGTAATAATAAGTAATAGTTCAATTAACTCACATGATGTCAGCGTTAACATTGCACTGTTAGTGTTTCCTGGCAAATCCTTTTGTTTGTTTGGCAGAAGTGAATGAACTTACAGGTCTTATTTTCATAGGATAATGCACGAAATTCTAAGGAAAAGCCAAGCTCATTTCAATCACATCTTCAGACAGCTTGTTAATTCTCTGGGGCATTAACACACTTATATTGGTGAAGGTTAAGAGAAAAATGGTGCTGGAACTTATATGCCTAGTAATTGTCCAGGGGATGAGTTACAAATCTAGAGAGCTGATAATTCAATCTGCCCTTAGGGCTTCTAACTTGGAGATGATAAATCCAGGAACATTTCTTGGAACTTGGTGAATACTATTCAAGTCAACTAAAATAAGAATTCAACATAAGTTACAAAACTTTATATACAGAGTCAATGTAATAACTGCATTGTTAAAGAGATGTCAGAGATTAATGGAGGCAAAAGCACTATAATGTTAGAGATAATTTTAGTTTGTATGTCATATTTTAAGAGATGTAGATTTGTAGGTAGAGATTTTTGATAAGTTAGGCCACTACAGTATGTGGTGTCATGAAACTGATGCCAGTCATGCTGACCAATATTTTTTTATTGTTTTTTTTGTTCCCCCATCAGTCTTTCTGTATTCTCATCTTGTCTCTTATCTTAGTCCCTTCCCCAAAGAGATCAGAGTCTAAGTATGTCTTTTTATTGTACAGCATCTAGAACAATGAGGTCCTAGGCATTACCACTTTCCAAAACAAATAAATCATAGAATCATAGAATAATAGGGATGGAAGGGACCTCACGAGGTCATCTAGTCCAATGCCCTGCTAAAAAGCAGGACCACTCCCACTAAATCACCCCAGCCAGGGTTTTGTCTAACCGGGCCTTAAAAATCTCCAAAGATGGAGATTCCACCACCTCCCTAGATAGCCCATTCCAATGCTTCACTACCCTCCTAGTGAGAAAGTTTTTCCTAATATCCAACCTTGACCTCCCCAGCTGTAATTTGAAACCATTGCTCCTTGTTCTGTCCTCTGTTACCCTCGAGAACAGCCTAGCTCCCTTCTCTTTGGAGCACCCCTTCAAGTAGTTGTAGGTTGCTATCAAATCTCCCCTCAGTCTTCTCTTCTGTAGACTAAATAAGCCTACTTCCTTCAGTCTCTCCTTATAAGTCATGTGCCCCAGCCCCCTAATCATTTTTGTTGCCCTCCGCTGGACTTCTTCTAATTTGTCCACATTCTTTCTGTAGTGGGGAGCCCAAAACTGGACACAGTATTCCAGATGCAGCCTGACCAGTGTCGAATAATAAACATAGTATGAGAACATTAAGAACACTGGGTAATGAGAGATCAAGCAGGCAGATGTTATTTAGGGTTTCTTTACAGAATTGCCAACAGTCACCTCATAGACTCCAAGGTCAGAAGGGACCAATATGATCGTTCAGTCTGACCTCCTGCACAGCGCAGGTCACAAAACCTCACCCACCCACTCCTGTAATGAACCTCTAACCTATGACTGAGTTATTGAAGTCCTCAAATCATGATTTAAAGACTTTAAAATACAGATAATCGACCAGCAAGTGAGCCATGCCCAATGCTACAGAGGAAGGCAAAAAAAACCCCACTGCCCAAGCCAATTAGCCCAGGGGGAGAATTCCTTCCTGACCACAAATATGGCAATCAGTTAAACCCTGAGCATGTGGGCAAGTCACAACAGCCAGTCAAGAAAAAATTCTCTGTAATAAATCAGAACCCACCCCATCTAATGTCCCTTCCCACGTTACTGGCATATCTATCACCAGTAGTAAAAAATGGACAATTGCCAAACTAAGCCATCCCATCATATCAACCCCTCCATAAATTTATCAAGGACAGTTTTGAAGGCAACTATGGTTTTTGATCCCCCAGCTCTCTTTGGAAGACTATTCCAGAACTTTACTCCTCTGATGGTTAGAAATCTGCATCTAATTTTAAGCCTAAATTTCCTGATGGACAGTGTGTATCCATTTGTTCTTGTGTCCACATTGGTGCTGTATTCAAATAATTCCTCTCCCTCCTTGGTATTTATCCCTCTGATGTATTTATAGAGAGCAATCATATCTCCCCTCAGCCTTCTTTTGGTTAGGCTAAACAAGCGAAGCTCTTTAAGTCACCTCTCATAGGGAAGGTTTTCCATTCTGCAAATCATTCTTGTAGTCCTTCTTTGCACCTGTTCCAGTTTGACTTCATCTTTCTTAAACATGGGGGACCAGAACTGCATGCAATATTCCAGATGGGGTCTCACCAGTGCCTTGTATAATGGTACTAACACCTCCCTATCTCTACTGGAAATACCACTTCTGCTGCACCCCGGGACCACATTACCTACAACAATTACTGTTCCAGTAATCAGTCTTTTATATGCAAAAATCACATAATTGAATAGAACTGAGTAATGGCTTTGGAGTGTTAAGGAGGATAAGGACATGAGATTAGAAAAATATATACCTAGACATTCTCTTTGCAGATAGTAAAGGTGAAACAGTGCCAGGCACAGAGTGGTTCTGCTTCTGAAACAAACTGATTGATATATAACAGAAGAAATCTCCAGGACTGGATGGTACCTATCCAGATCTCTGAAAGGATTTAAGAATGAAGTGGCTGAGCTAATTAAAAAAAATTAATTCTCTCATCAAAACAAGCTATTGTACTGGAGGCAAATGAGGTAGCTATCTTTAAAAATGGTGTGGGAATGATCCTGAGAGTTACAGATCATTAAGACATTCTTCAGTTGCAGATAAATTAATGAAATGCTCATTAAAGTTAGAATTCCTTAATACCTCTCTGAACATGGTATAAGGATTAAGGAGCATGGCTTTTGCAAAAGGAAACTGTCTCCTAATCTACTAGAATCTTTGAGTGCATAAAGAAAATAGTGGGATTAGATGACATAATTTATTAGGACTTTCAAATAATCTTTGACAAAGTCTTTCAAAGGAGGCTTTTAGGAGATGAAGTAGTGATGGATGAGAGATGTAGAAAGCTCCCATGGATTAGAAACTGGCTAAGAGAGAGAAAACAAAGAATAGGGATAAATGGTCAATTTTCAGCCTGGCAAAGGGTTTACAGTGGCATGTCATAATGTTCTGGACTAGTACCAGCGTTGTTTAATATGTTTATTATTGAAAAATGATTGTACTGGGTGATGGTGACATTAACAAATAATACAGCATTATTTTAAAGAGCCAAGACTAGGGAAGACTGGGAAGAATTTCAGAGGGACCTAGTGAATCTAGATAAATGGGCAGCCCAATGGCAGACAAAATTCTATACTGACAAATGCAAGGTGATGTATTTTGGAAGAAATAATTTGAATTACTCATACACATTGCTGGGTTCTAAATTAATCGTGATCACTTAGGAAAACAATCTAGGTGTCCTTTTGGATAACTTGTTTAAAATCTCTTCTGAATGTGCATAGTAATCAAAATGTTAGGCTTTAGATAGAAAATAATACTGAGAATATTCTAATGTATTATAGTTTGGTTTGCTCTCACATGGAGTGCTGTGTTTAGTTCTGGTCACCACATCTCAAACAAGATATAGCAGAAATAGAAGGATATCAGTGGGCAATCTAAATAATTAGGAACCTGGAGAGAATTCTTTGGTGAGAATATTGCAAAGATTGGAACTGCCTAGGAAGGAAATGAATACAAGAAGATATGATAAATCCATGCAATAAGAAGGTAGATTGGGTACTTCTATTTGCCCCTTTTCATAATCAAGAAGAAGAGGAAATTCAATCTAATTGAAAGGCAACACATTAAAAAAGAATACAAGGAAATATTTTTTTACTAACCACATAAGCTCTTAGAAATCACTGCCACAAGTCATTGAGGCAGAGAATTTAGCAGGATTCAGAGAAGAACTGGATACAAATAAGGAGACTGAGAACATCCACAGTTATGTTAACTAGAAAAATTATATATTTAAAGGGGACATATCTGCTCATGACTCAGTGCGTACATCAAGGACCAACTGATGGGTTTTTAAGAAGAAACTTTCCCAATGGACAGATTATTCCAGAATTGTCCCTTATGGCTTCATGCATCTCCCTCTGAAATAGCTGCTGCTGCCCATTGTTGGTGATGTGGTATGGACTAGATGGATCACTGGTCTGATCTAGTATGGTAGTTTCTAATATTATTAGGTCAAATCCTGATCAACTGAGAAAAGCCTGGCAGCTAGTCTTCAAATATAGGCTGAGACACCCTCTTCTTCACCCCCAAATTGGACCATTGGATCAACACATCACACAGAATACTAACCAGGCCCACTGCGTTGCTCCATGTTCCTGAGCAGGTTATATATAGCCTTAGAATTTTTTGTGGCCCTCCCACTTGTAAGGAATAAGTTTGAGGTTCACAAAGAACTCTTACCTCCGTTTATTACACACGCCAATCTGGGTAAACTAAATGATGTCCATGTACAACAAAACCAGAGCCGTCTCTCCCCTTTCCTGTGCAGTCATGTAATTCCCATTAGATGCAACTGGGACTGTGAACTTTCATGTCCAATAATAAAAAGTACCTCTGTGTATGTGTGTGTGTATGTATGTATGTATGTAAGCTGAGAAACATGAAAAGTTGTTGCAGTTCTCTGTCCTGAGTTACGTGGCTTCATGTGTGGAGAAGAAGAATGGTCCCATGGATATGGCCCAGGCCTGAGTGCCCACAGATCTGCATTCTTTTACCCACCAACTTAGGATGCTGTGGGAAAGTCACTGCACTTTTCTATGCCTAAGTTTTCTCATCTGTAAAACAGAGAGAATACTGACCTTTTCTTTTAAAACACTTCAATACACAGTGCTACACGAGAGCTAAATATTATGTCAGATACTGATGTAACTCAGAGTAAGTATTACAATTGCAACTGTAAAAATAAACTACTAAGGAAAGCTTCCTCCCCAGTTGCCATACAGATACATTATTCCATATTTAAAACCTGGCTATTTAGCATTAATCATGTTCAGTTGCTTTGGTAAGCAGACGTACGTAATGCACAGAGACTCCTGATGGATTCTTTTGTCATTCAGTGTTAATTAATGTCCACTTAGTATAAAATGTGACATCAGATTTTAGGTCAGCACTTTATTGTTAATGTAAACTGTAAACCCTGCACTTGCACACCAAAAAAATCCCAAGGACATGATTTTCCCGCAGTATCTGTTTGACATACTGTTTGCATAAAATATAAAGCAAATATATCATTGAATGTCAGACTTCTTTTTCATTTTTCTCAATGTGTTGTGCAATACATATAGCTCCGTGACATTATAGTGCATCTGTTGCCATAATACTGTAAACGTGGTGAGAAATTGCTACAAGCAATTCAATAAAGTATATTTAACATATTTTCACTGCACCAAATATCAGCTGATCCGTCTCTTATTAGTATAAATGACATAGATTAGTGTCAGGCATTTTCAACAGTGAAGAAATTACAGAAGGCTGCATGGCTCATTAGCCTCTTGTTGCATGTTAAAGAGGGCCAGACCTTATTAATAAGAGGAAAAGATAAAACTGGGAAATAATAGCATATCCATCTATAAAATCTTTTTAAATATTAAAGCTCTCTTTTTTGAGAAAACTTGTTAATGCATTGTTCTAGTCTCATGGCTATTTCTAAACTCATCTTAGTGCAATTCTTGTTACTTTTAAAGATTTTTATAACAATAAGAATAATTCAGGTTAAAAAAATCTCATAGTCATGCTGTACCAACAGGGCATCTTTCCATTATGAAATATATTACATTCTTTATGTGGTTTGTTTTTCATGCTGTGATTCAGGAAATCATTTCTATTCAGCACTGTACTTAGAGACAAGTTGATTTTAAGCACATGCTTAAATCCCACTGAAGTCAATGGAATTTAAGCATATGCTTTAAATTAAGCACATGTTTACCTGCTGTCCTGATGAATTTATAAACCTGCTGAGTGCTTCCCTTAATTGGGGGCTTAATCAGTATCCTTGCAGATACTTACATGTGTACTTTACTTTCTGCAAGTAGTCTTTTTGACTTCAATGTGACCACTCTCAGTGAAAGAAGTTAAGCATGTAGGTAAGTCCTGGGAAGATGAAGGCTTTAATCCACCCATGTATGACTTCCCAAAGACTTGCTTGTTCTTTGAATAAAATGGGAGAACTGGTTCATCAGCTGTTTTCTCTTTTAGTCTTAGAATTAACCTACCTTTTATCTTTTCAACCTCCAGTTCTCACTCATAGATGACAGGCTAGTCTTCAGAAATTAATATGGGATCAGCACTATCGTGGCTGACATTTGAACTGGGGAACCTTCAAAGCTAAAAGCAAAGCTAAAAGGCAGCTTTTACACATAGCTTACATCCTATATGCTTCAGGCACAGAGCAGGGCGAGGCATATGTAGCCTCTGCTACTGGTTTTCAACCTGTGGACCATGGATCTCTTGTGGGTCTACAGGCTATATCTAAGGCTATATCCACACTAGAAAAAGTTAAGTCGACTTTAAGTCTTAAAGCCAATCTTATTAAGTCAACTTAACAAAGTAGACTAAGTCAACTTAAAGTTAAGTTGACTTAGTCCACTTTGTTAAATCGACCTAACTGCCCATAAATCGACTTAATAAAGTTGACTTAAGGGTTACTCCCCATCCACACCGTCCTTAAGTTGACTTAAGGAGTCGACTTAAGGCTTAAGTCGACCTAATGGGCGGTTCTTATTAGGTCGACTTAAGCTTTCATTAAGTCGACTTAAAGAATTTCTTAGGTCGACTTCATGAAAGTCAGGCATAGACATGGAGTAATTTAGGTTGATTTAAGGGTCCTTAAGTCGACCTAAATTGCTAGTGTAGACATACCCTAAGATTTCCAAAGGGGTCCTACAAATGAGAAAAGTTTGAAATCCACTGACTGACATTGACCAGTGAGTTACAATAGTGAAATCCTCTCCCATTAGAGGAAGGGAAATGCTTTAGATTTTAAACCTAAATCAGAACAAAGGTCTCAAGCTAGCTCCACAGACCACTGTATTCTGTTTATACATTTTTTCATTCAGTGTCATTAGCATTTTATTTGAGTCTGAGACATTAATCAATAAAACAATACCCTGTTAACAGAGGAAAATGTAAAAGTAATGCTATATTATGATAAAATAAATAGAATAATGTGTGGCAGTGAGGGCCAAGAAGATATTGGCCTGCAATCTGAATAATGCCAAAAGGCAAAAGAGTGAAGGCAAAAGAAATTTTCAAGAATGATTGTGCACAACTGAAAAAGTAAAGGAAGATAAACTATTGACTATTGGCTAGTTTCAGAGCTGTATTTGAAATATTTTTAATAATTTTAATAATTTGTCCTATCTAGCGATCTATATCAAAGGCAGTCAGTGAGGAAAGAAACTAAAAAAAGACCCATATGAATTAGGTTGAATTTGAAAGGGGAAAAATCTTATTTAAATTAGTACTGTTAAAACAAAGATTTTGTTTGTTTGTTTTTTTACAGTTCCATGTCATGCCATTTATTTTTTTAAAAGACACTTCATCACTGATTGATTACTTTTTAAAGTGTTTTTTCAAATGTTCTTTTAATCCCTCTGGGGGCACAGAACTGTCTTGGAAGCTTGAAAATAATAATATGCAGCTTTTTATTTTGTGCTTCTTTTCAACCACAGATCTCAAAGTCCTTTAAAAAGGAGATATTGTTTTGCAGATGGGGAAACCGAGGCAAAGAAAGTTGAGATGATTTGCCCAGAGTCAGCCACTGGGGGAAGCTAGGAATAGAACCCAGTCCCAGCAGAGTGCTTTATCTATTGTTCACACTGCCTTAAAACATTCTTAAAATGGTATTGGTGTCACTACCAACTCTGTTCTTTCCTTCTTGATGACCACTAATTTTACCCATTCTATTTCTAATTGAACTGAAATCTTCCTTGTTTATCCTGCCCATATTTTCAGCAGTGTTACCAGAACTCTGGGAATAGCTTTTATTAATGAACTGATTTATTCATTAGTTGCTTCCGGAACTACTGTAATTAGCAGAGTGAGTTCTCAACATTTCTCTTGTGCAGACCCCACACAACGAGAGACTGTTTTTTTAAAAAAAAAAACATTTTTTTCAGTGGTATATTGAGGGGCGGGGTGAAAAATGAATCCACATATGGAATACCTGAAACATTTTACTTCAAACTTTCTATTTCTCCTTTTGTTGCTAACAACAAAAACAGAATCCCTGAGCCTTGCACCCCCCCTCAAACCGAGCATCCCCAGCAGTTGCCTGGATCACCAGCCCCTAAATCCAGTCCTGTTCGCTCCCCTTTACGGTTCAGAATAGAGGGAGCAATTGGGCATTGGACCCTAAAGGAGGTTTCTCAAAACATGTGAACAAGTTAAGAGTGGGTAAAATTTTGGGACTTAACTAATTGATGGTGCTGTCTCTAATATTTGCAACCTTCTCTAAGTCAGGCTTTATTAATGCATAAAACCTATGGGAAACCTTTACTCTTGTGGACTTCAAATTTCAGAGAAGCATCTTTTATATTTTTAAATATACACAAAATAAACACTTTCCCCTCTCCCCCATTTTTCCCTAACAAACAAACAAGGGAATTTTTTTGCTGTACCAATCTGACATTAGTTATATTGCTCTGTGATGAAACACTGAAAATATATTTTTAAAAAAAATCTATTGTGTCATAAATCTCTGTATTTCCTTTTGTGTTTGATCTTATTTATTCCTTACAGTTTCTAAAATGATAAGATGTGCATTAAAAATATTTCTCTAATTGTTACATTTCAAGCACGTTTATCACTGGCTGCTTAGCTTCATTACGTGTCGTAGTTTGAATCTACAAATCAAGTATAATTAGACTTAGAGAACTGATTGGATTTCTAATTAAGCTACATTGGAAACAACAATGCCCAATCAGTAAATATTCTGACTAGGTACATTTTAAAGAGCAACTCTTGGGCTTTTTGCTGATGACTAGACACCAGTGTCATTAAATTTGTTGGTGGCAAGCAAATTTTAAAGCTAAAATAGAGGCAATTAGTAAAGATCTTGAAATATTTAATCACTTTTGTCCAATTAGTGTGCAATTAGGCAATGGTGTGGCGTGGGACAAACATTCTGCTTCAATGTTTGGTAGAGAAGGATCCCTTTGAAATTTTGCTGTTTAGTTTATTGATATATAAAAAGGAAGTTATGATAGTAATTTCCAATTTAAAAATACTGTGCAGATGGTCTAACTATATATTTAACAATGTTAAACAAAACTAAACAAGAGAAGCGCGATACCTGAAATTACACAGCTGTGATCAGTGAATAAGCTCCAGATCACATTAGATTACAGCTGTGGTTATCTTGATCACTGAAAGTGCCAGTTAGTCACATTGGAAAAATCAGAATCTCACCTACCATATCTTAGAATGACATGATAACTATTTCCTTGACCATAAGGGCCATTGTTCTCTTTGGTTGCTTTGAATTCCCTCGGAGGAGTCTTTTGCTAGGTACATGGATGTGTTCAGTGTGCAAAATCAAGTAGAGGTGTTTCTATAAATAAATCAGTAAAGAATTCCCTGGCTTACTTGTTGCAAATGTTTGGCTCACTGTTAAACTTTCTCTACAAGTCTTTATTTGGTTCTTGAACCTTTAAGATACCATTTTGGCTAGCATGGCTCCAGTAGTCGATAAAATGTATATAAATGCTACTGGGACATTGCAATGTATTTGAATATTAGCATTTTGTGAGAACATTGCATACAGTATAGAGCTATATGTTCTAGACTTTGGAATGGCTTTCACAGGGAGGAAATATCAGAGCTAGATGAGGATGATGTGGCTACCCAGACTGTTTCTGGCCCACACTCTCTTCCCGACATCCTGTCCTTCCTCTAGCCCAAGATGGACCACAAAACCTATGGGGATTCCTTTGTAGCATTTGGAGGGGAAAAAAGCAGTGTGGCAGAGCAGGCTGAACCTTCCTTTCTGCACAAAAGGGAGAGATCCTGTGTGGAAGGTGTGACAGGCTGCTCCCCAAATCCAGTCTGGTGTGCTGCTATGACCGCTTGAACCCCACTCCTGAACCCCAATTTACCCCGCTCAGCTGGGTGACCGCTCACTCCTGAGTCAGTCCACACCAGCCACCAGCGTGTAATTGGTCCCAGGCAGTGGGTGTAAATCCACTAGCCACACAGGCGTTGGTCCCCAAGCAAGCACACCCAGCCCCAGACACTACACTGGGAGCCACTGCCTTAGAGGGATTGGGACCCACTCCCAATCACCTTAGTCTCCAGTCCGTCCACTTAACAAAGAAGTGGATTGTGCCCAGCCTCCCACATCCACACCCTCTAAAGACCACACAGCTTTAGGTAAAACATCTACTAGTTTATTGATCAGAGTCTGATTTCAAGTGAGAATATGGCCAATCAAGGCAGCAACATGTTACAAATGAGTCAGGAGTGACCACTATCAAATAAAAGGTATAAACCGCATACTACTCTAACATCTTCACCTAAACTAACCTCAGAGTCCAAGATTATGCACATGGTGTTTGGCTGTCTGATGTCTTGCAGCCATTCTCTGCCTGTTCTTAGGCAGGGCCCCGATCTTGCTTGAGGTTGGTTGCAGGATGGTGTCTTCTCAGGCTCAAAGCCTGCAGCTTCTCTCATCTCACAGTCTCTGTGTCTTTGTTTTAACAAACTGCTGACAGCCCCTCCCCTCACTATCCTGTTGTGAGATTTTCTTCACCTCTACCTGAGCAGGGGAGGGCATTAGCATTCCCTTTGATGTGTAAATCTTCAGCTATTGTGCTAGAGACAGTCCTGAGTCTGAACCCTGTAACATGCTTCACATTTATACATACATGTTGCAGCAGGGAACATGGCACCCTGGTAATCACGTGGCACATGTTCTGAGCATTCTCAGAGGAACCCGGTATAGTGTAATTGTCATCAAATAACACAATTACACTGCAAAACTGAACAGAAAGATTATACAGGTCACGCCCAAGGGCTGCACAGATGTGCATTCCGTCACAGAAGGTCCCTGTCATGCACATATCTAGGGGACACAATCTTTGCCTTAATAATTAGCAGTGTACCTCTTATAACTGTCCTTTGTACATGACAATGATGTCACAGCATCATGTGTGTTGTTCATGTGACTCTGTAGGCTAGTGGTTCCCAATCTGTGGCCCAGAGGCCAAAATTGGACTGTGGCTCCCTTCCTGCTGGCTGCAGAAGAGAGCTGCTGTCTAAGAAATTAGATGGAGCACATTTCTGCAGGGCTACAAGACTGGTGCAGGCTTCTTGCTGCAGCCAAGGGGATGGGAGATCAACATTGTCATCCTGCTCTCTGTAGCAGATAGCATGATAAAACACTCTGTCTAGGTCCATAGGCACTAAGGTCCCTGCTAGAGCCAGAGAAAGGGGAGCATTGATCTTCTGTGCCCCTGGCTGCAGAAGGGAGTCACTGCCTAGGGATCTGGTGGAGCGCAGAGGACTATAGGCACATGCAGTTACCCTGCTGCAGCCCAGGAGATGGGAGATCAGCCATGCAGGGGCCTACTCACTGAATTCCTTTTATCTGGCTCCCATGGACCGCTGCTGGTGGAGACTGGTGGCCCTTCAGAGTTGTAAAAATGGTATCTGTGTCCCTCAAACCAAAAAGGTTGGGAACTACTGGTATAGTCTGAACCAACAGACTACAGATGTCATAGAATATGCAGGCTCCCAGTGAGGACTTGACATGACATTTGGTCCTTTCTTTGATCAGTTTTTTGCATTTCTCTTCTTCAAAGTGTTTACAACTTTTATTGATAGTTGCTCTCCATTCAGAGCTGTTCTTGGCTGCATCTTTGAGGTTATCAGTATTTATGTTGCATGATGTGAAATTCTGCTTAAGGATGTGCCTGAAGCATTTTTGTTAACCAACCCTCCTTCTGTTTTCCAAGTTCTCATCTCTGCAAGTGCAGGCTCTAGCTCTCTAACAGAGGACCAGAACTAGTGGGCTATTGCAAAAGAATAGCAGACTCAAGTGCTGTAGAGCTATTTCCTTTTTTCTTGTAAAAGAAGAATGCAATCAATGCTTTTTTGATAGAGGAGATTTCCATTACTAATATGTCCAAAAAGTTATCAAACCAAAACGTCTTTGATTATTTTCACTTGTAACTTCTCTTCTAAAATAGGATCTAACTTTGTTTTCAACCTTGCCAGTCATGAAGAACAAAAAAGGATGTCATTCTAATGATACAACTGATATTCGTTAGATAGATTCAATCTTGGAAATTCAATGTAGATTCCACATAAGGGTCTCGAACCTGCAAGAGTGTAAGAGCATTTTACAAAGAGGACAAAGAGCATGTCAGTAGACTGCATCTTGGATGAGCACCAGTTAATTGAAAGTTAAATACTTGAATGTAGTTTAACTGGAAAGATGCAAGTGTGTGTGTGTGTGTGTGTGTGTGTAAGCTGGGGTGGGAGTGGGGAGGAAAGATTGCAGATAATTAGAGTTATGCAAAATATTTACATTGATCCTTGAACCTGCTCCAATTTATCATGGGTCACTATATTTACATATGCCTGCAGTGTGCAGGAATCAGACCACTGATCATGATGGTTCCTTCTGACATTAAAGTCTATGAGCTATGAAAAATGCAAACACTATTTCTAACCTGACTTCCCTGTTGCTCTCTTCCTCCCAGTAAGCCCTGAGAACACCTTACTTCTCTTTAGGAATGCCTGCGTCTTGTTAGTAAGTTGTTCAGAAGTTAGGGAGAAGATGGATGTTGTCTTTGAAAACTGGAATTCTATGAACCTGAAGGTGAAATGGTAGGGCTGATTCACTTTAGTCCCTTGTAAATTGAACTGTGGAGTGGCGTTATGGCACTCAGTGAGGGGACTGGATCCTGGTCTCCCACCTCCCAGCTGAGTGCTCTAACCCCCAGGCAGCAGAGTCTTTCCCAAGCTTTTTCCTCTCTCTTTCCATCTGGCCCACTGATTCTTTCATTATTTATCCGCAGTGCATAAGCTTCAACAGGAGAGAGATTGAGGAAGCCTCCCATCAGAACAGGGTGTAGCCACTGGATAGGCCAGGGACATGACAGGTGGCAGATTTGTTTTCAAATCCCTTCAAGCCCTCTGGTGGAATACTGGGGATCTCCCACAATCCAGATAGGTATCTGAACCACTGGGGTAAAAATTACAATGGTGGTTGCCCTCCTTGTTCCCTCCCAGCCATTTTGTGCAAGCTCATCTATAGGGGCCTGATCTGTGAGGTGAGGTCTGAGTGAGCTTACCAGATTGGGCCCTACTGGCAAAATAGATGGATGAATGCCTTTCTTCCCCCTCTTTTGTGCATTGCTCTGGAGCTTATGCAACTTTATGTCTGGCCTGGGGCTCCAGTGTACATGCACAGAGACAGAATCATAAGCTCATGGGAAACTTTTACTGCAAAAAATGTAGGCACCCAGAAACTTTAATACCCACAAAGTTCAGCAGCAGTTGAGTGGGGGTTCTGGGTCTCTCATTGGGGGACTGGTTCTGGGATTTGGGTGCCAAAAGTGGCAGTTAGGCACATCTGTCCCTTTGTGACTCTAGTTCAGGGGGCATGTGGTGTGCTCATGACCTCCTTCACACCCAGGTGACTGATGAAGAGACAGCCCAGGAAACCTAGTCAAAAGGCTAGGTGGCAGAAAGTTCCATAGCACACTAGAGAAAGAGGTACAGCTAACAGTTAATGCCTTGTAAAAATCACTTAGGCTTATGGAAGTACTAATCGAACATTCCTGCCTGCAATTTACAGTGATCTTCAATCACTAGAGAAATAGTTACCTCTTGCTAGATGCTAAAAATATGGTGTCAATGAAAAGAACTATGGTCCTGATTTCCTAAGGCTCTTCAACATGTGTGTAATTTTGAGCATGTGACATCAATAGAGCCCTGCAAATCCACGAATATCCGCATTATATCTGCGGATATCCGCATCCGCAGATACAATGCAGATATCCGCAGACCATTTCTTGCAGCTGCAGATCAGATACGGATCCACATATTTTTATCTGTACAGGGCTAGAGCCCTGCAAATACGCAGATATCCACGGATATCCGCATTATATCCGCATCCGCGGATACACCGTGGATATATGCAGACCATTTCTTGCAGATACAGATTGGATACGGATCCATGTTTGTATCCACTCAGGTCTCCAGACATCAATGAGACTATTCAAATACAGCTGAATCTTCCTGACTTGAGGGCCTAAATCCTCAGATATCTGACCCTGTCCTGTGCTCCTTTCGTCCTCCTCCTCAGTGGTAATCTCTCTTTCCCTACACAAAATTGTTAATTTTAAATGATAATAATAAAAAAAAATGGAGAAACGTTTGTGTTTAAAAAGAAAATGGGAAGCATTACAAATTCCATAGAAGGAAAAATCTGAATGGTTGACAATATGAAAGGAGCATATGATCTCTCTTGATACGCTACAGTCACTTGCAGGGGAGCATACACCTCAAACCAAAGCAAGTATCAGATGCATATGCAGGCCCCAAGGAATTCTATAATGGCTGGATTCCTGACAGCGCTTTTTTATAGGCTGAAATATGAAAATAGATTTTAAAAATCTCATCTATGAACAGGATGGCACAGGGATCAAAGTTTCACTAACTAGAGAGAGTATATTATGTAAATATTTCTCCGCAGCAAATACGCAGATAAGTGTAAAGTGATATATAAGTTAACTGTGCTGAGAAATAAAGAGCATTTATTCTGTTAGCTCACAGATTTTTTCCTTCCCTTTTAATGTACTGATTTTATGATGGGAGCTAGGCACCTCTCCAGTGGCCAGTTGATTCTGACCAAAGCAAGAAGGCATGTACCCCTGAGAATCTCTGCTATCCCAGGCAGAGACTCTGAAAGGAGGGCATTGGTCAGGGAAATTGAATAGTTGCAACCTGCCTTTTATCCTTTAGAATTCTACTTCCCTCACTCCAGCTTGTGCTCCAGTGTCTGCCACACACATCTTGGGACCAGCAGGGTGGGCCACCCACATCTTGCATCTGGGAGGAGTGGAACAGCTGTGTCCTGAAAGAATGATGCTAATGTAGCTCTGTGATTTGGCCACCGGACTAATGTGGTGTGATCAGGTCTCTTCCCAGGACATTGAGGGCAGAGTTTACAGTTCTGCAGACTTGGCTGGCTCAGAGTTACATATATCTCTGTAAAGATAGAGAGAGACATTGGGAAATCAAACCTCATCTCCCATAAAGCAACATACAACAAATGCCTGCCAAATCACCCAGATGGCTCAAGACCCAGATAACTTTGATAGGACAGTGGGAAAGAAGATTGTTTTCCTACCTTCCTGCCTTATTGTTTTAGATCATGTGAATTTGTAGAAGGGGTCTGTGAAATTAATTATGCTGTGAGTGCTTGGTGACCAATGAATTGTAAATTACATTATTAAAACAGCATCAGAAAACTGACTGATCTATTTTTCTTTAGGGAATAAACGAAGATAAGAGCTTTCTATCCATTACAGGTCTTTCTAGTCACCATGCAGTAAGCTTTGAAAGGAAAAATATTATAGTATTTTAATTTCTATATAAATTGCAGGTAAAAATATTGTTTTGTTTAAAAAATCATCATATATTTTTGTGTATGTCAGACTATATATATAATGTATTTATATGTGTGTGTATATACAATTCATTATCTATCTATCTATCTATCTATCTATCTATCTATCTATCTATCTATCTA
>ML685766.1:40354334-40420083 GCA_007922175.1 Pelusios castaneus
CTATCTATCTATCTATCTATCTATCTATCTATCTATCTATCTATCTAATTCTAGATTATTTTTGTAAAACAAATTAAATAAATACAAAGAAATATCCCCTCCCTCCATATATTGTATATACATACATAGTTTAACTAATAAGATACATGCCTATCATCAGTCTGATCACTTTGCTTGTATATTGTAATCCTAACCCCTACCTTTGTCTTTTTTAATTTCAGGGTTTGTGAAGCAGGGACTGGGTGTTTGCACACTGCCCTGTAAAATGGGACCCCAATCTTAACTGAGTGTTTTGGGGGACACTGTAATACAAATAATAATAAACAAAAAGTAATGCTCCAAGACAGAATGTTTATGACTGGGAAAATACTGATAGGCTGCTCTCCCTAATGAGACCGCTGCCCTAATGTATTCTTCTGTCCCCCAGCATTCCTCCTCAATGCCTATCTCCCTTCACATTCCTTTTACAAGATGCCCAGTGGCTAATGGACATCTCTGTGCATGAGAGCTGGTTTCCACGCGTTGGCTCTCCTCTTCTGTAGTACTACCAACCACACCAAAAATGCATGCTCCCACCAAGAATGCTAATCTTTTGTATACCTTCTTCTCTGCACTCCCCACTGATATGTGCAGTGATGGACCTTTTCCCTGATTGCCTTCAGGAGCAAGATTGTTGGATGCCTCCTACATTCCATTCTTCTAAACTTTCTAAAGTGAAGCAGTGCAGGGTGCGGACTTATATGTATTTCCTCAACACTATTATTGAAGAAAAAAAGAGAGCTGGGGAAACCAGTGAAATTAGTCCTCTAACTCCCCTTTCACTCTCTCACTGGAGAGAGGTGGGAAAGGATGTGCTCTGTCTTACCCTGAAGAGAAGAAAAAGCACAAGGGCGCTTTCCACCCTAGTCTATTCAGGGCATGTATTTTCATATATGTTTGTACAGCACTTGCCACAATATACCAATAGGGCCAGTACCAATACCAATAGAGGCCCTCTGGAAGTTACCATAATATAGAATAATGACCATAATTCTTTCCTCTCTGGAGCACAGAATCAGGATTGGACCAGCCTCAGGCTGATCCTTATCCCTCCACCAATGGGATCCATGAGGGAAGGTTTATTATGCAAAAATGTGGTTTCCCTCAACTGCCAGCTATGGCTAGTCATTTACCAGAGACCTGAAAACTTCAGTTTGAACTGAACACAAATAGCCTGAAAATTATTGTAATATGAGTATAAGACCTGATAAAAATATAAAATGGGCATGATTCTCCATTCTTTTATGGCATTAGATTAGAGACATCATACTGGTATAAAAACAGTGATACTGAATGGAGGAACCAGTTCATTTTTTAAAGATAAATATTGTTTTTTCCATTTTTAAAAGATAGTTTTGGAGGATTTAATGCCCCAATAACAGCTATGTTAGTTCTATTTAGCAGTGCAAAGCAATAGTTCGGCCTTTGTACTGCTAAATCCAAAACAGGGTCTATATAACTCTCTTCTTACAAGTCAACTTTTTAGACAGTTCTCCCATACATGGGTGCAGTGCATCCCTAAATTCAAAAGAGGGCAGCATTTTACTTATGCTGCGTAAAACAAAGAAGAATCCAAGTGTCTAGAAGAATGTTACAACTGAAAAATCCTCAGTTATGAAAAACACATATGTTCTGAAAGATTAAATTTAATGTACAAAGAATCTGTTCCTAGAATTGTACATTTACATAAAATGTTATTAATTGATCATTGATATTAGCAAATGTAACACTTCATTTTCAAGGTAATATTTTTATAATTTCTCGTTCCATAGCTATAACTCCCTGACTCCCTGTTAATGCACACTTATTAAGATGACTATGCATCCAAGTCTAGCATTGCCTTAGAATAGTCAAATGAAGAAGGGACTGAGGAACAAAAAGGAGACATAATATTTGAAAAAAAAGTTAAACTGTACTAAAGAAAATGGATAGAATCCACTTCTTTCAAATCAAGGCTCCAGTTCACCAAGCTTCTTGGATACATGCCTAAATGTAAGGATGCAGTTAGTCGGGTCCCATTGATTTAGTTAGACATACACTTATGAAACTTGCTGAGTCAGGGCCAGAGTCTATTTTTTCTATTTATTTCTTCCTTCTTTCTCTCCTGGAAAGTAGTTACCTCTGCACTATGGTCCTACAAACTGTACCACTTTCAGTGGGAAAAAATCAGATGTGAGAAAAGAGAACAAAGTACAAATACCTATTTAAAATAAAAATCTGGAATGTTTCAATGCAGAGCCAAGTTCTTTGTGCCCAGCCATCACTTGCCTTCTATTCGTGCAGGGTGTAGATGAATATTTACTGCACCTTTTTGAAAATTGCATACTGTTTACAAAGAAATAGTAAATTAGGGAACATGGATGTTTAAAGTGTGCACTAGATTTTAGAAAAATTAGGGTTTAAACATGGCAGATTTCTTTCTCTCAGTTACCCCATTTAATTTTTAATGGAATGTTGCTCTCCAGAAAAAAATTTGTTAAGCACCGTATTTGTTTCACTCAACCAGTCAGGTTGCTTGGAACGCTAATGAACCTAGAAAAATGCAAATACCCATTTTGCTGTTCTGCTTACATCTAGAAGAGGTTTTCTAAACCAACAATAGCTTTAACACTAAGCATTTACTATGGAATAGTACCAAATCAATATATACATATATTCTGGCAGTTCTGTTCATGAGTATAACTGCTAGGGATGTGCACCCTGCTGCCAGAAATCAGGTGGGATTAGGATTAATGTGTGACCTCAAACATGGGCGAAAAGGACAAAAGGATTTATAGCCTAAAGAAATGAAACTTCATAATCTTTAGTACACAGTTGCTAGAGAATCTGTTAAGGAGTCTGTGCAACCTGAGGATTTAACTGCTTGGTCCCCTTGGTAGGTAGTCCGGCTCTTCCCTTTAGCGAATGCCTGCAGTGTAGTTGTCCCTAGGGAGGAGCAACTTGAATGCTGGGGTGAATCTAGCACAGCATCCCCAGGCAAAACTGTAGGGATCTGGGGTGAGTCTCTCCAAATACACCTCGCCTGATCTGCTTTGAGTAGCCCACACAAATGGAAACCTGAAAGATTAATTCATACCTAATTATAATAAAACCAGTGTTTGCAAAGGCCAATAAATCTGCAATGATTTTTATGAAAATACTCAAGATACTCATTGAAGTTAATGAGTATTTTGCCACTGAAGTCAGGTGGGAACAAGACAGTCCTAACTTTTCTGACTTAGAATTTGCTGCTGTTTCAGTTGCCTTGAAATAGGAGCTCAAGCACTTTTATAAATGGATTGAAGGGCTAAT
This sequence comes from Pelusios castaneus, assembly GCA_007922175.1. NCBI lineage: Eukaryota > Metazoa > Chordata > Testudines > Pelomedusidae > Pelusios > Pelusios castaneus. The sequence continues at coordinate 40,357,665 of ML685766.1, forward strand.
TGTCTGTAAAATCTTCAAGTAATTTATATCCTCTACTGAATACTATTTTGTAACCTCTTTTAGCTGTTCTTGTCAGTGAATCATAGCAGCTATCCCTACTGCAAAAGCATACTAGAGAAATATTTTCCCTTTGTTTCCTATGATTGAGGCACACATATTTCAGTAAATGATGTGCCACAATAATTCTTTCTAAAATGATACCAGTAGGTCCTTAAAATGCCGACTCCAAAAGATTATTTCTACTGCTTCCATTCCCTGTGGTGGCATATGGTTTTCTTGCTAAAAGGATATCCCATTAGAGATTTTTTTTGAAATCATAGATGCATTTATATGAACATTACAAGATGCTACATACTGGAAATGGGTTCCAGTAAAAATACAATATTGGTTCTTGCTATGGTCCGCAAGGATGTGTTTAAAAGTCTTGCTGCCAAATGTAAAATATTCAATATTAACTTTATAAGCATATTGAATAAACAATTAATAATACAATAATAATGTTGATGACAAATCTTCAGTCCTTATTCCAGCAAAGCTCTTATGTACACCAATGGGAGTTTGTAAAGAGCATAGACATTACAAACCATTTGATCTTACTGCCCCCCATTTGAGACAGATATAATCAGATATGGAAAACACCAACAAAATTTCCATGAAGAATAAACTTTAACAAATACTATCATGACTATAAAAAATGAAAAACAAAGACACTGATTTACATGTCCCTTCCATTATCTTACCCACAGAGGCTATGTCTACACTAGGAAAAGTTAGGTCGACTTTGTTAAGTCAACTTAATAAGGTTGACTTTAAGTCGACTTAAAATCGACCCTATTAAAGTCGACTTAAAATGGACTAAGGTGACAACTTTAAATCGACTTAGTCCACTCTAAATCGACCTAACTACCCTTAAGTCGACTTAATAAAGTCAACTTAAGGGTTACTCCACGTCCACACCATCCTTAAGTTGACTTAAAGAGTTGACTTAAGGGTTAAATTGACCTAATGAGTGGTAGTTATAAAGTCGACTTAAGCTTTCATTAAGTCGACTTAAGGAATGTCTTAAGTCGACTTAATGAAAGCCTAGTGTGGACATGGCTTAATTTAAGTTGACTTAAGCCTCCTTAAATCGACTTAAATTGCCAGTGTAGACAGAGAGATTTGTACAAAACCATGTTTATCCCATTGGCCCCTTGATTTTAATATCAAGTTATTAGTCTGATTCTGTCAGGTTAGGCACTGAGGCACTTGTAGAAACTTGTAGAAATATGATTGGGGAAGGGACCTATGAGTCACTAATTCAGTCCCCTGATAACACAGAGGCAATCTTTAGTTATTTTACTTGTCCTTACACTGATGTAAATCAGGAGTGACTTCAAAGAAGTCAATGGAGACATACTGGTAGAATTTGAAGGAGAATTATGCCCTGATAGCTTCGCTTTTTGTAATTGCATGTTTGGTGGGTCTGCTTATGTCATTTTTAATGTACACATTCTCTTGGTATCTTTTCTGTAGGAGAGCTACATATAGAGCACTAAAACAACAGAACTGATTTAACACATTCACTAAATAAGGCGTCATTGTGACGCCTTTAGTTGTCTATGGTTATGTCTACACTGGCAAGTTAGTTTGAATTAAGGAAGCTTAATTTGAACTAACTAAAGCCATGGCTACACTAGGCTTTAATTAGTTCGAATTAAGGGCTTCCTTAATTCGAACTAATAAATTCGAATATGCTATTCGAACTAAGGGTTAATTTGAACTAGTTAGTTCGAATTAACCAATGTGGCCATGTTAGTTCGAACTAATTGCTTAGTTCGAACTAACCGGCCCATTGAATTCCATGCAATTCACTAATTTGAACTAAGCAAGTGCCATGAATGGCACTTGCATAGTTCAAACTAAATTTTTCTAGTTTGAATTAAGTTCATTTGAACTAACTAAAATTAGTTCGAATTAGTTAGTTTGAATTAACTAATTCGAACTAACTTTAGTAAGTGTAGACATAGCCTATGACTCTTATGATGATAAATTTCAGAGGGGTAGCTGTGTTAGTCTATTGCAGAAAAACAAAGAGTCCTGTGACACTTTTAAAGACTAACAGATTTATTTATCACATGAGCTTTCGTGGGAAAGCTTTGCCATTTTGTCAGCTCATGCAATAAATAAATCTGTTAGCCTTTAAAAGTGCCCCAGGACTCTGCTTCTGATAATAAATGTTATTGAGCTCTGGTTATTACATGCACAGCTCTCCATCACTTTCCCATTCTCTCACTTTAATAACAACCTAAACACCTGTTCAAATAATATTGCTATTACCTTGTGTTGACACCAAATCCACCCTTTCTTTTCATATAATAGGAGCTTCTGGTGAACTGTAAATTGAAAGCTAGTGGTAGCAGAAGCTGCCTGTTTACCTGTCTCCAGTTTGTTGCCAGAGATACTTTTAACAAGAGTTGAACAAAGATCAGTTTGACATCCTTGTTAAGCAGGATTTGCCCCCCACTCCACCCACAAAAGTTAACCAGTTGCTACTCAACTTTGATTTCTGCAGGTGTTCCATCGTGCCTGTCTGAAAGAAAACAAAATGCAGTTTGTTTCAATATGGATATTGCACTAGTGGGATAAAGACAACCTTCCCCAGCTATATAGACACAAGCATTTGCTATAATATTTCAGTGAATCAAAGCAAATAGAGAGTGATACCTCTGTTTATATTTAACATTCAAGCTTAATATAGTGAAACAATTCCAAACAATCTAATTTAACAAGCATCTGATCCTTCCACTGAATTAGTGGCCAACCTCCCAGTGACAACAATGGGAGCAGAATTAAGCCCTAAATGGCGTTTTAAAAGGGAAATAGAATCTTACAACTTTTAAAATGTTCGTTATCTGTGTTATGGGACAAATTTCCAAATGAGTGCCATTGAAATGCACATATATTTTCCCACACATCTAAATTAGGCACATGAATACCAAGGACAAACATTCCAGCCGAGGTTTGCATGCGTGCATAGCAGCATGCAAACACAACTGCCAATTTACACATGTGCATTGCGGTGTTTGCACATATAAATATGGGTGCCCGGATCTGGGCATGCCTATTTGAAAAGCAATGCTTTTTAAAGGGTCTAATCAGAAAAACCCATTGAAGCCAACATGAATCTAACTGCATAGAAAAGTAGCTAATAGGATTCAGACTGTACTATTCGATTTGTTTTACATTTCTTCTTGTTGTAGCCTATGAGAGGAGCCACCACAGCTGCATGTAAAATGTGACACAGAATTAATTATCATAGTTTTAGAGTAATAGATAAAAATAAATAAAAGTCCAAATACTGATACCTGACTCAAACAGAAGTTTGTGACACAAGTGGGAGTTATGCCTGAACAAGGAATGTGTCTCAGATGCTGATCTACATTTATCAGGGTAAAAATCCAGAATCACATAATTGACTTTAATGGAGTAACACAGTTTTAAATGGTGAAACAAAGATCAGAATCTGTCCCTAGGCAAGAAAGGAACGATTATACTTTATAGAACCCATCATTGAATCACTTCACATGTGGATTTCCCATTTAAAGGCTGTTCTCAAATGCCACTGAAGTCAATGCTACTGATTTGAACAGGCTTTGAAACAGGCTCTAAGGCTCGGATCCTTTAAAGTATTTGGGAACCTAAGGGCCACTGATTTCAGTGGGAGTTAGATATCTAAATACTTGTAGGCATTCCAAAGCATGAAGGAACTGAAGAATGTTGGAAACTACTTTTTCACAGAAAACATTATTATAAGCAGTTTGTCCATGTCAATCATTAACACAATGCAGGACTTAACCATCTATTTCATATAAAAAGAGGCTTACTGTATCAGCATTCACTATAACCAGGGTCAATTGTAATTAGAATCATTTTCATTACACTTGACTGTAAAAAGGTGTTCTTGCATTCATGGGAAAGGGTGTATTATACTGGTACCTGCCAGTTTGGATGAAATTTATATATTGGCCATAAAAATTTCCTCTGGTCTGTCACTTATACAGAAATCTTACACAGGTACGAAGTACATTTTATTAATTTTTTGTATTTGTTAACTAAATTTCAGACTAAATTATGAAAATACAAAACAAAAGTTAGAGCTACATCATGATCAGATGTTTTGCTGCAGTAAAAAACAACTTTTAACGTTTAACCTTTAAAATCCAGTGCTAACAGCTTATTATAGAGCAGTGGTTCTCAACCACTGTGTTGGGACCCATTACTGTGTTGCCACACAGTGGAAAGTGTGTTGCGGAGAGCGGGGGAGATAGCTGGACTTGGCCTAGGTGTGGGAGAAGTGGGCTGGTGTGTCCTGTAGGGTCATGATATGCTGTCAAGAGTGTCGTGACTTTCAAAAGGTTGAGAACCACTGATGCAGAGGATAGGACCTCTTGAATTGATCAAGCAAATTTTGAACATTTGAAAACAAACATGCATATAGAGCGACATCTTCATTGTTTTTATTATGCTCATCTATAACAAATGATGAAATCCCTAGGAGGTTAACGCAACAAAATAAACCTAGAAGTGGCTGTTTAAATTGGGTAAGCAAGGCAGAACATTCCTACATCATCACTACTGTTGTAGACATTTGTGTCTGAAGGTGCTTTAGCTCCCTCAGCATAAGTTTTCCTCCTTCATGATCCTGCACTGAGGTATAAGGTCCTCTTATCCATATGGGCTAATCATGTATAAGGAACTGGAAACTATTAAATTCCCCTCACAGTTTCTGAAGATGCATGGAGTCATCAACATGGAGGCCTGTGTCTATGCACTGATTCCTGGCCCCTGTCTGCCCAAACTAGTTCCATACCACCATGGTTCCTCAAAGATCCAGTCCAGTGGGCATCCCCATTAAATCCCACCCCCATCACAAATTGGGGAAAGGAAGTGAACTGACATTGATACAGTCATTCATTTATCTACTAAAGATGAACAGGGCCATGGAGCATGATGATGCCTATATGACCGTTTCCTCAGCGAGCTTTCTACATGTGATGCTCAGCCTCCAATTAGCCCCTGCATAGGGGCTTCAGCAGGGCCAAAGGGAAGGATGCTGAAGTGACTACAGCACTCAGCCCTTCAGCTCTCCTGAGGCCAGGGTCTGCAATATCCTTATATTCTCTGCTGTGGAAGCATAGGGTTCAAGTTCTGTATATTTACACATGATGTCACAAATGCAGTTCAATGACTCCACCGCTAGTAGGTGCAGAACAAGACACCTTGTCAAGGGGGGAAAAAATTCTGACGCAAAGGACATGAAAAGTTAAATGTCAGTCTGATGCATTTGAAAGTTTCGCCTCTTTAATGTTTGCAGAAGAGCTCTTCCAATCTGTTGAATACAGAGAGTGATATTTATTTTTAAATGGTGTAAATACATATTTAGATGATAGCCTGTTGACTCTCAGAATGAAGTGGTAGCCTGTTGAATAAATAATACACTTTTAAAAAGTCTAAATATGAATTTACAAGATAAAGTGTAACAGCTTCAAAGGAGCCGTTGATCTATGGAGAACATAATATGCATGTTAGAAGGCACTGAAATACTTATTTACATGACATGCTGCTCACAAGGAGCCATTACAGCCTTTAAGTAAATGGTATGCATTGTAAAAATTGTCTAAGCATTTCTTTTATCAGAAACTAGTGTGGTGTATCATGTCAGCTGATAAACACATCCTTTTTTGAAAAAAAAATACCCCAAACCCAAGGCTAACATGAGGTGAAATCGGAAAAACATGGCAAAGGGTTTTTCCAACCTATCAAAGCAAGGAAATTCAGTGTCTACAGTGCAATTAGACACCCGCAGCTGGCCCATGCCAGCTGACTCGGGCTTGTGGGGCTCACAAGCTAAGCTGTTTAACTTGTGGTGAAGGTGTACAGCCTGGGCTCTAGGATCCTGCAAGTAGGAGAGTTCCAGAGCTCCGTTGAAACCCAAAACTGAACATCTACACTGCCATTAAACAGCCCTGTGAGCTTGTGATGTCAGCTAGCACGGGACAGCTGCAGGTTTTCAATTACTGTATAGACATATCCATAGAGGCAACGTTCTAGACTCTGCCCCTGGCTAACACTAGTTCTGCCTCCATTGTTAGGACTGGTGCTAGACCCCCAGGGCAAGCACTGCTAATATGTTTTCAATGTACACGAGCCCTAAGGCCCATATCATCCCCTTTCATGTCAAACAGTGCAAATGGTAATACCGTAACACCAGCCAGGCCCCCACCACTCAGCTCTGTAAAAAGTTACCAGAAAGTTGTGTATCCTCCCTGCTAATGTCTGACGAAGTGGGATTTTCTCCCACAAAAGCTCAAGCGATAAATAAATTTGTTAAAAGTGCCACAGGACTCCCAGTTTGTTATCTTTTCCCTGTGTATGTTATGGGCAAATGGTAGGGCTACAAAAACCACTGAGGGCTAATGATCCATGCAACCATGCCTTACCTCTGCCAGTCTTGGTCAGCTGTAAAGAGGGGGCCTCTGCAGAGCGCCACCTTCCACATTGTCCCCTAGCCATGTCAGCACAGCTGGATGATAACTTTCCTGCCATTGGCTGAATAGCACACTGCTGCATTCTGTGACACCTCTGACAGGAAAGTGTTAACTTGCAACTCATAGGACCCTATCCAAAGCCCATTTAAGATTAATGGTACTCTTTTCACTGACTTCAATATGCTTTGGATCAGGGCTGTAATTTTTTGTGTATACGAGCACACTACTTAGTGGAGTTTGCTCCAGGACAATGCCTCTTTCTGTGTGTTCTGTTCACTGCATGAATCTGTTGGGGAAGGGATTTAGCTAGTTATACAAGAGAATGGGGGACAGCATTCTGCAAAGCAGCCTTTCCCCCCAAACTACTTTTTCTCTGGTTTTGCTCTAGTCTGCACTACAGATTGGGCGAGTGATGTTGACTGGAGTACAGGAGCTTTTGTCCTTAAATCACCCTCTTGTGCCTAAGTACTGCAGAGTCTAAGAACAGCACCACAGCTTATAAACTGTATGTCTCCTATTTGTGTTGTTGGCAGAACAGACTTCTGTATGTACTACACAGTATAAGGGCAGCAATAAGAGTTAAGGATGCAATGTTTATTGCAAGTGACAATCTTGCCATTTGTGCCTTGAGGAGAGATCTGTAACATTAATATGTCTTGCGGTTTTATTACGATGTAGATGTGCTCAGTGTAAGATGAAAGCATAAATTAGATAGGCAACATTTTATATACAAAAATACATTTGTGAAGCTTTTCCAATTAAATGGACCAAAGTGTTGTTTCACCAGTTTAAATCTAGAGTATTTCTATTAACTTACATCAGACATAAATTTAGCCCAATGTGTTTTTGAACTATACTATATAATAAGATGATTAACATTGCTTTGAAAATAATATAGATAACTGTATTTGCATTTCTACAGAACAAGCCATGGGATGGTATTGCATCTAAAACTGCTATATTAATACCATGATTTCTTTTTTGATATCATAAAGATTTAGGTCAAATAGTAAAGTTTAAATGCACACAACCATTCATTCAAAAAGAAATAGTAAACTAATATCTTACATTTACATAATGCTTTTCATCCTATGATCTCAAAGGAACATCTACAAATGTTAATTAATCTAGCATTTGAACACACCTGTAAGGTAGCTATGGAATATATTACAGCCACTTCTTCTCCAAGTGAAATGCAGCAACTGTTTAACAACAACTCTGCACAACACTTTGGGAAGTGAAAACAAATGCCATTTCTCTGAAATGGCAGAGAAAAATTAATAAGCAGAATGAATTTGGCTATAACACTGCAGGAAACACTACTATACTCATGAAATTGAAAGGGGATCCTTAATGACTGCAAGTGATCAAAAATTGAAGAGTGCACCTTAGCTAAAACACACAGTGTGCTGTGCGTATCTATTAATCATTGCCATTCAATAGATAATGTAAGAGTTAAGGATAGAAAAGACCTATTTAGTCACCTCATCTATCTCCCTTCCCATGCATTTTCTAGCCCCTTGTCTAATGTAGTTTTAAATGGTTCAGGCAATGGAATTCTCATGACTTCCTCTGAGTCTCCATTCTGGAATCAGCCTGATCATGATAATCAGCCTAAATTCCCCTAAAGTTAATTTCCTCCCCATCTGAAACTTTTGTCTCACAGCAAGATGAATTAAATAATACATAACAGTTTTTGTCCGTTTCTCCAAATGTGCTTTACAAAGAATAAGTACACATCATTAATGGCATATTACAAATGCAAAACTGAAACACAGGAAAGTTAGCCAGTAACTTGCTCATGAGCTGGGAACAGAACACAGTTCTTGCAATTCCTAATCTGACAGCCACTCCATCAGCCACTGTGACAGCCACAACCTTAACTATTGTCAATGAAACAGCTCCCTTTAAGGACTAACTTGGTTTAACAATAAACCAAAGACATTTTGGGAAAGATTTTTTTTAAAATTCCATAAATATTCATGTTCTGTGGAGCAAGTGAAACTATGTTTAGGGTTAACTAAAAGTTATAACTAAAAATGGTGACAAACTTTCAGTAAAAATAACAGTTAGGCGTGTACCGATGGTCATAATCCATAAAGAAGCTGTTAAGTGTTCGTTGTCGAGTTACACATAGGATAAAAAAAAAAAAAAGAATTGCATTTACTGAGTGTGGAATATTTTTCTTTTTTAAAGTTGCTTTAAAGTCTTTAAATCTGTTAGGGATATTTATATAATACAAGATTTCTTATGACATTTTAAAAGAATTAAATTTTCTAAATGGTCTAAATTGCTGCATCGTAAGGTTTTTTAAAAATTATGGCCCACTGAAATCTATGAGAATGTGCTTTAACCTCAGTGGCACCTGAATTTGATATCTAAGAGCGCATTCTAGGTAAATAGATGCAGGGGCATGGATTCCAGCAGGAGCTCTCCCAATAAACGTTTTATTTGTGCAAACACTGCAAAGTGGTTTCATATTTTTAAGGCAGCATGTTTTGCCTGTTCTTTCCTACTACCCTAATACAGCAGAACAGTGTAAACTGGCAACAGCAAGTATGTATATATATATATATATTAAAAAAGTATTATTGAAAATGAAGTCTTGTTGAAAAAAATAAATACACAAAGTATGTCCAGATATGTAAGATAAAATTTTAACAACTACCAAAAAAAACCCCAACCCCCCTCCCTCCCAGCAAGCCTCTCTCTCCTAGCTGAATTCAGTTTAAACAACTCTAATGGGGAAGGTAAAGGGTTTATTTTACATTTTCTTTTCTTGGTAACGCAAAAACTGGACTTCAGTACAAAATTCTAGGAGTAGTGTTTTTATTACTTATTCTCATTTCATTATTTGAAAAAACAGCATTGAATGTTTCATTTCAGAGAAACATGACTTGATTGTACAAGAATTTATATTTATTTTATTCAGCTATCACTACAACCATCTCAGAGCTGGGAATATAGGAAGTTTTAGGACCTGTTATCTCTTAAAGCAGTTTTACACGTATGAAACTCCATTGACTGTAAAAGATTTTCAGTGGCATGTTCGCAGATTACTGGTAGCTATATTTTGGCTTGTTTGAACTTACAACAATTATTTTAGTTAAGAAAATGCTCATCTTCTTAACATTTTACCACTTTAGTTGATAGCTAACAACCACAGTAATTCATTTCCTCAGAAATATTTAACATAATAAAAAAAATCCCTTGTGCCCTAACACCTTTGACACTTGTAGAATCTAAAACAAATCCTCTCACTTTTTAAATCAAACAGACCATGTTACACACAGTTGACTAACTATTTACAAAGCAGCCAATTAAATCCTGCTTAATTCTCTCACTCTCTGAAAATCCCACCTCACTGGTGCGTGGACTAGTGATCACATAAAATATGTAACTTTCTCATAGCTTGGACATTACAGGTTGTAAAACTTTATTGTACAAAACTGCTATAAAATGAACTCAACCATTAAGCAACATATATAAGTGAAGCAATTGTGTAAGTTTAGAGGAGTGAAGAAATAAGCAGAAGAATCACAGCAGAAAGACACGTAAATCTAGTTTAATGTTCACATGTAGAATTTACACATCACAGAGATTAAACAGAATTTTAATGGTAACATAGCTGCAATGAAATGAAAGTCATTTTGTATTAGAAAAATAAATTGGATGTAGTTATATGATTTTTGGTCTACTTAAGTTCATTTTAAGGTGGATTTACATCACTGATCATAATGACTTCACTTGTGTGCTTTTCCATAATCGCATATCAATATTCTTTGGATGAAACCGTAACTGTTCATTTGTTAATGGTTTGCCCTTTGGTTGCAAGCAGAGAACCGTTTTCACTTTTTTAACTATAATATGTTAGAAGAATGAAGGTTTGTGAGAACAAAACTTTTGGTGTTAAATGACGTTCCACAGGAAGTTTCTCAATTTTGATGGAACAGCAGATTTTATAAAAGCTGATTAAAGACCTAAAGCATTGTCTTCATATGAAAAAAGTAGATAGAATGTTTTTCTAATCTCAGTAAAAAAACAGTCTTAACGATACTTGTATATAATGCACTAAAAACCCTTGTGCCTAATTGACAAAAGTGTAGTTTCAAAATGTATAATACAATTACCAACATTTTAATCTAGAGTGAAGAAAACACGTTTGTATGGACTCAGAACAAGTTTATTTGCAATTAGACATCTCATGCAATCATGCAGGACCACTAGCTATAGCTGTAACTTCCGAGTCTAAAAAGACAGTGGGCAAAAACCTTAACAGTCAAGATATTTTCATATTTTAGCAGCTCTGTACTTGAGCTGTAAATAATTTTCAAAAGAAATATTCCCACAGATTAAAAAAAAACATACACGCCTTTATAATATTTACAAAAAATATTTAATTAAAAATATTTTATAATTACAGTAGTCTATTAAAGCATATACTTTTCTCACTTACACTTATAGAACATCTCTATATATACATAGTATGAAATGTCACCCATTTATCTATACAATATGTAACATTCCTGCAGGGAGAAGAAAGTTCCCTGGGCCCCAATAAAATCATCTATTTTAAACAATAGATGTCAAGTATATCTACAACGCTTGGGTAGATTAGTAAAGCTTCAAAATTCAGCTGCTCGGTCCCTTACAGTTATACTTCTAAAGTCTGATTTACTTTTGATCTTCTATCCAACAGAAGAGTCACACTTTTCTGCTTAAGCTTGAAGTGTCCTCCCACCAAAATAAACACACAATTCACATCTGATATAAAATGCACAGAAAAAAAAGACGTTTAAAATGCTATGAACGTGCAAAATGGTGAAAGGCTCTCTCTCAGAATTAAGCATGGAAATGACTCTGGGGTTGAATTATTTTTTCCTCTCATCTGATGGCAGATATTTCTTTTCCCCCTCCCTCTCTAATGTGTCTTTCTCTGCTCCTCTGGCTCTGGATCTGCCTGCTGCACACCTGTGGAAGAGGAATGAATAGAGGGGGTGTGTGAACGGTTTTGCTCCAGACTGAGTGGCGCCACCAACAAAACACAAGACATGCTTGATCAACAACCCAAAACAAACCAGGTCAAACAACAACCACAGCTCCCATGCTAGGGCAAACAGGGGAACACAGCTGCAAGCCCCAGCTCTAAGTGCTTGCCACTGGGTTTAAATAATAATAAAATAATCATCATCACAATCAAACAGGCTCCCTGCAAACCTTGTTTGCTCAGCCCAGACCCCATTTCTCTACTCCAGAGGAAAAAGAAAGGAAAGACAGTCTCAATCTAGGACAAGAGACGTCCTTCAGAATAGAATGTAGGTGCGCTTAGGTCAGAGGCACTAGTGCTTCTAGAATAATACATTATTCATGACTTTAATAGAGAAGAAATTAACTCCTAAGGAATGTGCAACAGACTCCAACCCAGGTTTAAGAAAAGAGCTAGCTGAAACCAGGGGCCCTGGAGGTACAACACTACAGAGGGCAGAGATGCAGCCCTTACAGCTTCTTTAGCTACCCGATAAATAATTGAGACTCACCTTGAGAGTGCAGTTCAGCGGCACAGAATGCTGTCCCCCTGCTTGTTAACAGCGCCAGCCTGCACAACAACAAAACACCCGTTAAAAAAAAGGAGTGCCAATAATTAGCTCCGCCACGTTGTGCTTGCCTCTTGATCACACATGCAGACAGACACCAGCCAAGAGAGGTGACAGGCTCCACAGTTTCCAAAGGGGTAGCCAGCCGTTTAGTCTAGGTCCGCCAAACAAACAAGGAGTCCTGTGGCACCTTTAAAAGCTAACACATTTATTTGTCACATGAGCTTTCGTGGGAGAAAATCCCACTGTCAGACACTCCCATTCTGTAAGGACCCCATCTTCCAAGCGTCCGACAAAGTGCGATCTTCTCCCACAAAAGCTCATGCGAAAAATAAATTTGTTAAGTCTTTAAAAGTGTCACAGGACTCCTTGTTTGTTTGGCTCCACAATGGAGATTGCAAGCAACAGGGACCGCCAGCCTGGGCCAGCAAAGTCCTCAGATAAGTGCGCCTGCTGGCAGGCTGCTAGATCCACAGCGGGACACCTCCTGGCCTCGTCCCAGACAGGGATACCGTGCACCGGGGCTGCTGAGTGTCCCATTCCGGGCACACAACCCGATCGTCGTCCAGGGAAGACACAGGCTGTCCCTCAGAGGCAGACGCCCTCTGCTGCTAATGGTGGATCCTTCCCCTCCACACACGCAGGCATTATACTGCACACACACAGTTAAATGTGTACACTCCCTTTAAGTGTTTATATTAGCGCCAGTCCCACTTCAGTCATTGCACCGATTCCCGCCTGTGTACACACAGACTGTACACACTCCTCTGAGTGGCTGTGACTATACAGGAGTACAATGTGTCTGCGGGTGCGTCTGTATACAAGCACATAGACGCTCTAGGGTGCAGATGTGTGTGACAGAGACGGTGATACAGTTACACCATGCACACATTTCTGGGATTTTACATGTCTGCTGTACTGTGGCTACATGGCAGACTTATGGTCAGATCCTCCTCCCACGGAGCATGATCGGGTCTATCAGGCCGATCTTCCGTTCACACCCTAAACAACCCCCCAGATGCACTCTGCAGCATGCACACACCTTAAGGGAGTAGCTGCCGGCGCCAGTCGCTGCAGACACACAGGAGTCTGGGGTACCCTGGCCACACACCCTCTCGGGAGCGCGGAACCCCCATTGCCTAGCTAGGGGCCATTACCCGCACACGTCCCTGCCCAGCCTGGGTAGCACGACCCGAGCAGCGCCTCGCGGTTCCCTGGCACAGCGCTTACCGGGTCGGTGTTGAGGGCCGTAAGAGGAGTCCGGGGGGTAGCTGCGGGACAGCTCCCCGTGTACAGCGGGGGAGGTGGCTGCTGCTGCCTGAGCAGAGCCGGGTGCATCTCCAGAGCCAGCTGCAGGTCGAGGATGTAGTCGATGACATGCTGCAGGATCTCCACTTTGCTGACCCTCTTATTGGGCGGGATGGTGGGCACTAGCTTCCGGAGCCGGCTGTAACAGTCATTCATATCGCACTGCAGGCACAACGCCGCCGGCTCCTCGCCCGACGGGGCCCCCTTGCAGCCGTGCTCGGCCAGGCAGCGCAGCGCCAGCTGGCCGCCTCCGCCACCTCCTCCAGCGCCGCCGCCTCCTCCAGCGCCGCCGCAGCAGCCAGCCTGTGCCTTCCTGGTGGAGGGGCGAACGGGACTGACCGCTTTCATGGTGCACAGGGAGAGAGCCCCGCGGGCACCGATGCACACCGCCTGCCGCCCGCAATGCAACAAGAGCAAGCGGCAGCGCTCAGCCAACGCAGCGATCCCTTCCTAACGCGATTGAGGGGCAGCCCGTCTCTGGATACAATCTCCGAGCTTTGCCACTTGCGGGGGTGCCGGGGCCGTGCAAAGACAATCTCGACACCACTCAGGCTAGGCATTCACTGCCTTGCCCCTTCGCTCCTGCTACCACCCCAGCCACCTCTGCTCACTCAGCCCAGCTAAAGCTCGCGGGCAGCGCCGCCCTATATATATATAGAGCACGGGGTACAGACAGGCGGGGCTGACGCTGCCGGGGCCCGTGGAAAGGCGGCGCGCGGGGGAGGGGAAATGTGTGCAAAGGAAAGGGGAGGAGGAGGTGCAGAGCGCCGAGCTTTAACCAATCAGCGCCGCCTCCTCCCTCCATGCAACGTCTCTCTGGCCAATGGCGAGAATGCTCCATTCCGTCAATGCTGTGTGGTCTAGAGCTGGGGAGGCGGCTGCTGAACCCAAGGGAGGGAGCGGAGGGAGGTGGCGAGAGAAGTTCCTAGGAAGGGAGAACTGCGGGAATGCGAATGGAATTCACTCTCCTGCTGAATCCTGCCATTCCCATCGGCAGCACCCAGAGCACTCACCGCTGTCTGTGTAGCAATAGACATCCCCCTCCTCTGATCTATCCCTGAAGCTTCTTGCAACGAGAGATTGTTAATGTCATTTTACCTTACACACTTTTTTTTTGCTTTCTATTTATTCTTCAGGCTGCTTAATCATCACCAGCAAATATTTCTACCACTGAGGGAGGTGGGGGTGCTATTTGCATTTCTAGCTTCAGTCGATGCATTTTTGAACCTTTCACTGCCCCCCCATGAGTATTTTGAGGAAATTCATAACGTTGATTTAAAGAAAAAATAATCTAAACTTGAATACAAAGGTGGGGGGAGGAGATCAAGAAAAGCATTCGCTGTGGAACATTAAATTAGAGCACATAATTATTAAAAATTCATGGAGATGGAGTATTTAAAATTCCTCTATGACATATAATATTAATCCATTTTATGTAAAATTCATACCTGTAACTTAATTTGGTCCATTAATGCATCAGATCACGTATTAGTATATGTACCATGTTTGAAATATGATGCTAGAAATGCCCAGAATTCTGTACTTTGAGACAGCACATTAAAATTAACAGGCACATACTCCAGAGTCTTGCTTAGGTCATCCTGTAGCGGATTGCTGCCTTTTAATTCAATAATGCCTTGCTTAAACTTTCTATTAAGTCCTCGTGAGGATTCAGAACCAATGCAGGTGAACTGAACGTTAGAGTAAGCAAGAAAAGGCACAGGCATGCAACACATACACACAATCCTTACTCATGTAAATTGTCTCAAGTTATTTCAATGGGATTATGGGAGTACTGCTTAAATGAGTAGGGAGGGGCTGCAGGATTGGGCCATAAGGTTGTGAGTAAAATCTAACAGACGGAAAGGAATTCATAAGTTAATGGTGATGATGATTGTATGCCCCTCAACACCTAGTCACAGAATGATGTACAAAGAATACAGAGATAAACTGTCAAGCCTAGAACCTTGAATGGAAGGAGTGTTGGATCATCTTTCATAATAGTATAAAGAGTGCATAGTTAGCTCTTTTCCACCCCTAAAAGGTACAATATAAATCTCCAATCATGCAAAGACTCATGCACATGCTTAACTTTACTCTCTGCCTACAAGAGGGCTACTACAGTGCATAAAATTAAGCACCTGTGAAAAACTTTGTTACTGGGATCTAGATTAGCGAGCTAAACAGTGACCATGTTATGACAGACATATTATCATCAGCTTTATACTCTGGGAGCTTGATTCTGCTGTATCTTACCTTGGTTTAGGAAACTCCATGAACTACAGTGAAGATACTCCTGATTTTCATCAGTGTGATAATTATATCAGGCCCTAATTCATGGTTATGCCTATGTCAATTCCCCAGACTCTTGATGAGATGGATAGACTTAATGTTTTTTCATTTTTAAAAAACAATCAGTAGATAGTGTTAAGTATGTGGACTAAAATCTTGCTGATTTGATCTTAATTAAAATCTCTGTGAAACTAGATACACTTCAAAATTTAATTGGTCTATTTGTACTGCATCAGAGCTGATCTGAGCTCTCTGGAAATTTGTGGGAAATCCCAGTATGTAACCATTTCTCCTCAAGCTGATCTGATCTAAACAGATGTATATATAAAAAACACCAGTGACATCATGGAAATCCTGTTGAGATTGATTTGGGTCCTAAAGATTAGTCAATATGTTTGGAAATCTGTGTGCAGCCTTGATATGTTACAGATCCATTTCTTCTAGTCTAGTTCAGTCTAGTCAGAAGCCAAATGGTAATCTATGGATTTTTGAGCATTGTTGCAATCTCATCTAAAATTAAAAATGTTATTTGTTCCCAGAGCTTACCCATCAATATAAATCTATTTTAAAAAACCCGTCCCCTAAATATTTAGGGACTTCCTCTGGTAACTCCCTTTAATACTAATGATACATATTAGTATACCATGCATTGCAAAGCAAGCAGGCACTGGTTCCCTGTAAATGTTTGGCCTGCTTTTTCTGTCAATTGAAGTCATTGGGAGTTTTGCCATTGACTTCAATGGTATTAGGGTTAGGTCCAATGTTTTTTTCTGTTTAGATTGGATGTGCCCCAGAAGCTAATTAAATAGCTCTAGTAGTGTATTGGAAACCTCAATCTGTTTGAAATCATTCACTGAGCTGAGCGTAGTGAAACTCTTTATCCATTAAAACATATAAGAAGAGACGAGGCGGTCTCTGCTTTTCATTCCTTAGTCCTTTTAATAGCAATTTTTTTCAACATATGACTATATAGGCATTAACTGCTCCCGTTTTGAACCATATCAGTTATGGATTAACGCCCCCCTCCCCCGCCAAAAAACCCCAAACCCCTTGGATATCTTTAAATGTGTGATTCCTTCCATGTTGGCTAGCGGAGTTCACCTCTCTTGGTTGAGTTACTCTCTAGATTAGAGATCCAATTCCCTGTGTTACCAACTCTTGCCAATAGTGTTGCGAATCTTACAATATTTTGTCTTGAAGTGATCACCTTATCTTAGGCTGTCCAGATTCAAGGCAGACCATCAATACTAAATAAATGTTTCTTTTGCTTTCAATATAAAAGCAAAACAAGTTTAAAGTGAAAACATCATTACTAGCTAATCTCCTTTATGTGAATGGTGCCATTGAAATCAATGAGACTGTGCTCATGAGTAAAACAAACTGAATTTGGCCAAACATTTCTGAATATGTAACTGTATGATTCACTCCAATAGAAAAATAAACCCTTCCATTTACAGTGTATCTGGGTCATGGCCTTTCAGGACCTGATACAGCTTTAAGGAACAGTTACTATTCTTCCAAGAGCAGAATGAACGAGACATTTGCACTGAGATCATAGTGGATTCACAGGTCCTTTGTACACAGTATTAAGCCATTGAATCAACTACCGGACTGTATTGTAACATGTTATTTAAAATATTTGCAGCATATATAAAATATTAAAAAACCTCCACATTTATGCACACAGTATGCAAAGACAGCTAAATAATTTAAGCCATTTACATATTTTTAAACAGAAAAACAACCCGTATAGACACACAGTGAATACTGTCTGCACACAAGATGCTGTGGGATATAGCATTTGAAAACCATGCAAACCTTAACAATATTAAAAGGTGGCTTAGTTAAGTGCTCCAATGTTTTCTGGATACACTGTCCTTGAATAGCTCAGTGAAATCCAAAACATTGTGTAGAATTATTTTGCACAAGGCTGATAGCTGGTATAGTGAGTTTTATCCTGATGTATGCCCAATCTTGCAAGGAGTCGAGCATCTCCTGTACAAGGTAATAGGAACTGGATCTTCAGTTTCACTGACTTTAGTGGGGTCTGATGATACTGAATGGTTTACGGTTTATCAGGAAAACAGCAATGATCCCTTGGTGGTGGTATTACTGTATTTTATTGCTATCATTTAAATGGCAATAATGTTGGCTATTTAACTTCAATTAAAATACCTAGCTAGTTGTGATGTCATTTATAATGACATCCCACCAAACCCCACAGCTAATCATCACCTCCTGGCAGCAAAGATGACTCCTTTGGATACTGAGGTAAAATGAAAAAATGGATGAGGGAATGAAAAAGTGATTACTGGATGATGACTCCTACATGCATATATCCATTTGGATTCCCATGTTGTTAGGTGGTAAGAATGACATGCTGCCTCTTGGGCTCAGTGAAGATCCATAGAATCAGAAGGAGGGCAACATATTGTTCACCCACTTCTGTAATTCCTGAGAGTCAGATGGAATTTTCTGGACACTGTTCTGCATTCTTGCCAGAGATATGACTCACCCTGAGAGCTCAGCAAACTACTTCTTATGAGTAAGTCTTTTGCCTGTGGAACGAGATGATGTTGCATCAAATGGCAGGTATTTTTAAAAAAACGTGTAGGAGAGGAAAGCCCTGGAACATCCTCTCCAGCAAGTTTTTCCATCTCCAGATGTCACTTTAAATTACATAAATTAAGGTCTGCTATTTTGTGTATGTTTCAGGAACAAAATATAAACATACCCATCAAATTAACTTAATGTAAGTTTGTTTCCTCTTTCTCTGTTTATGGTAATAGAAAGTGTTGTTGAATGGGAAAACAAATAGCTTTCCAAGTCCCTCATCTTTGTTCTTTGAAGCACTCTCCCCCAACCCCTGCTTTCTGCATGAAGTTTATCACAGAATAAAGAGGAGGATATTGTGAGAACCCCGCTTGTTAGAATACTGGCAACAAATACCTACCGTTTCCTACCACGCATTCCACTGGTGAGTGCATATAGGCATAAAATAATATGCTTATTTCATTTGCCCAAGAAATAATAAAAGAACAATATAACCTTGCTTTATAAAAGTTTTCATATATTGCATTATATTTCCATTTTGAAAGTACTACAACACTTAAGAGTCAACAAACATTTTTTTGGATGTTGAGGTATTTATTCAATTTAAAGCATCCTTCCTCATCACATAAGAGATGTCAATATACTTATATAGTATGGAGTCATACACCTCATCATATGTTTTTCCTCCAGTTTCTGTCCTTTGGAAGTAGGTACGATGTACCTATATGTATCATAAAGGTGACTATTTCAGTGAGCAGAGGAGGTAGGGAAGTTTGCTCCAGAGCATGATATTCAGACAGGCACCTTTTTTTTTTTTTTTTTTTTTAATAAAATAGGTCGGGCTGGCAGTGCCACCTATTATTAAGGTTATTTGGTTCCCATTATAAGATGCTGTTTACAGTTGCTTATAATTTTTCCAAACTTCAACTATTTGGGTGAAAATTTACCATGCTGGATGCCTACCTCAGATTGAATTTTTTGGGGAAAATGTTGGATATACATTCAAACAACTAAAAAATCCAATTCCATTTAAGTTGACGGGATGGAGAGAAGAAAAATAATTGTCATGGGAGTAGAATGTTTTATTCCTCCTTCTAGTTTCTTCTCTCCTTTGCTTTTTTCTTCTCCCATCCTTTTGTCCTTCCATCTTGTTTACGGAATGAGCACTAGTCCAATAATTGCACAAGAGTTTGGGACGTCCATGATTTTCTTTAACCAACATTATTTTGTACACATTGCCTTAAATATTATAGAGCATGAGTCACCTGAAAAATTTTTTTGATTGTTGAGAAAATGAACAGAAGACAAATCCTTTTAAATGTCATATATAACATTTCAAGGTGCATATTTTGGGGATTCAATTTAATTGAAGGGGTGAAGAAACAAATTTAAAACAACAGATGAGTATTCCTAGCAGTTTCTGTATGAATGATATACCAGATTCTAATGCATAGCAGCAAATTAAAGTTGAAGGCCCAAATTTAACTTTTAGTTTCATTCTTGTAGGGTTAGACCATACCCATCTGCTATATCATACCAGTGGATTTAAAACAGAACTCCTCAGCAAACATACAGGAAGATATTCTTGCAACCTGATAACATGATAACTTATTGTTTTCAAATGTTTGTTATTTATTTGCATTAAGTTTCATTTAATCACATATATAATTCACCTAGCACTAAATTAAATGAGTATCTGGATGTGTACATATTCATCTGAATATGGTATGTTATAGCTACACCAAGAATATTGGCATCTATTTTCATGGGACAGATAAAGCTTCATCAGTAAAGGCAACCAACATGAAGCTGCAAAAAATCTGCAGAAATAAAAATACCACTGATCACTTCTATAGCATTTTACTTTTTAAAACTCTCTGCTAGCATTAGCTTTATAATTAATCTGCTCTCCTTGAGTATTTACTGTTTTCTCCTGAATCTCAGCTCCCCTCCTCCCACCACAAGGAAGCTTCTATCCTTACTTGACTGTGAAAATACAAACCAGGCAAAATATATATCACACTGTGATTTGAATCAAGTGTACAATGTTCTTTAACTGTTGTTATGAACTCGCTCTTGGTACACCTTTATGTTTGTGTTTCACCAACCCACTTTCACATGTCACCAGACTCGTCTGTTTTTACTGCAACAGTTGGTGACAAGATATCATAGTAAACTTAAAACAAAATATATTAGTCGATTTAAAAACCACAAAAAGTAAAACAGATTAGTATACAAGCATTTCCTTTTATCTGCCTGCCAAAAATATGAGTTTATGAGTCTATGTTTCCCCTTGAACAAGTGATGACCTCACTACAGTTAAATCACTCTAGAGAATGCTACTCATTGTATTGATAGCATCATTTGGAACAAAAGGAATGAAGAACTGGGAAGTCAGACATTGGAAACTAAACTCTTTCAATTTACCTTCAAATCCACCTATCAATGATGTCTGTAGGTCATATTGTGTGGTTTTAACAAATGCAGAACTCTATGTAATCTAATTATCTATTTACCTGCTGTTCTAGTCCTATCACTATCCTATATGAAGAACTCCCAAATGTTTAAAAGTAGAAATAACCATCTTTCTTTCTTTCTTTCTTTCTTTCTTTCTTTCTTTCTTTCTTTCTTTCTTTCTTTCTTTCCGATCCTGTAGAAGAGACATCTTGTTAAGAAATTACTGAAGGAAAGCTACAATGAAGAAATGAGTATTGCATCTAGTTGTAGTATTCGTTAGTTCTCTGGTCATTCTCCATAGTTTAGATTCAGTTCATGTGAATGTTCTGACTCCTGAGCTCATGAGCTGCCGCCATATGTGGAAATTAGTTGTTGGGGAAGATCATGGCTGTAAATAGAAAGAGAGGCTATATCTACACTTGTTAATTTAAGTTGACTTTAGCTAAGACGAGTTAGTTAAGTTGACTTAGCATGTCCACACTTAAATTTAAAGTCGACTTAGGGGGGAACTTACAAAGTCGACCTAGAGCGTCCACACTGGATGCCTAGGCAACTTGTAGAGGCTAGGGGGAACTTGGGCAGGTCCACGTTGGCAGGGGGGGCACCCCTTGCCCAGTGCCGGGGGCTCAGCCTTTGCCCCATTGTACCAGGGTACAATGGGGCAAAGGGGGACAGGGACCCTGGCAGGGTGAGCAGGGCTCTGCCCTGCCCTTTGGGGGGGGGCATACCAGGCTCTCTCTGTGCCACCCCCCTGGCAGAGAGGGCAGTGGGGGAGTCCTGGAGAGCCCTAAGACGACTTTAAGTTGACTTAGGGCTACTCCAGGTCTACACTGGCTTAAGTCAACTTTAGGAAGTCGACTTAAGCCTAAAGTCGAATTAAAAGTAGGTTTAATAAAGTCAACTTAATTTTCATTAAGTTGACTTTATTTTCCTTAAGTCAACTTAAGCAGCTTGCTTAAGTCGACTTAAGCAAAGTGTAGTATAGACGCAGAGTAAATTAAGTCGACTTAAGCAATCTTAAATCGACTTAATTTACAAGTGTAGACGCACCCAGAGAGACTATTTTGTGTAGCTAGGATTAACCTCGTTGGTTTCAATGTCTGCCAGTACTGTTCCATTCAAATGGTCTGTTTTATTGATCAGTGACAACAGGATTGTCAAATGAAAATCTCTGAGTAGTGCAGCCGAGGTAGAAAAGTGAGTGGATTAAAATCAAGTAATGCTTTACAAATTAGGAGTGATAGAACAGAAAGAATAGAGAAAGGAGACTATGGAGAGAACATAGCATGCTATAATAAGGATCAGTGAATGAAGATTCTTCACAATTAAATGTATGTTGCAGATTTATCAAATTTCAATTATTTGAAGGAACATGCAATTGTTTTAATGTAAGGCTAAGCAGAGTCTCAATGTTTCCCTGTTGTAACAAAGAAGTTTGCAATGTGTTTCAAGGACAAATTTGAAATTTCCTTGACACTTAAAAAAACTCCTTCCATATGCAAACCGTCTCCACTGACAACTTTTCTTATAATCAAATGATATGTATGCAGTTAGATATCTTAAATATTTCAAGTTATTTTCAGTACTAGTGAATATTTCCACTTCATAAGTATTTTTTTTTAAATCACTCTCCAGTGTGTTAAATGACATGTCATTTCAGCAATGCCTACTTCATTAACTTGATATTTTGATACTTTAAAATACAGATCCTGCTATCAGTGGAAAGTGTGGCTTCTCTGGAGAGGTTGTCTTGAGGAAGCAGCACAAAACCTTAGTTAGTTAGTTGTTCTTTAAATTAATGGGACTACTTGCCTGAACACTGATATATGAGTAAGGACTGCTCAGGTGAGTAATGGTTTGGAGCTCTCTGTGTTAAGTCATTAGACTGTTTCAAGCTAAACACTTAAAGTAATTGTAATTCTCTTAAAAGACAACAGGCATTTTGTTTTTCTTAAATACATTCCCAAACCAAAAAAACTTAATTTAAAAGGATTTAAGGGAGGTTAGGTGTAGCAGCTCTCCAATCTGAAGTTTAAAAAGCACCGTAAAAAGCAAGGAAACACCAAGTCATAGATCCTCTCTTAACTGTATCACAAGGTCCACATAGCATGTTTCCACTGACAGTAATAGAGTCTGCACTGTTGTGAGGAACTTTCTTCTGCCTCCAATGGATAAGAAAACATATTATACACTAATCTTTCTCACAGTATAGTGTAAATTGTTATAGTTCATTAGTAGAATAGGGTATATGCACAATCTCAATTTAAAATACAGTATGTTTTATTTAAACTTTACACCTCGCCTCCTCCTCCTTCCTGTCCTCTAGGGTCTTCTTCTCTATGAATGGTCTTGCACTTGTGGTATTAGCGCTTCCTGTGGTGTTTAATGTTTTAGTTAGATACCTTGTCTCTCCTTTCACGCTTTTACCGTATAGTTTCATTTTGATGTGGAGAGAGGTGCATGCTTATCCCCTTGTATTGTGACAAAAATATATCCCATAAAGTGGGTGTCTGTTTCTCCCTCCACTGCTAAAAGACTGATTGCTTCAGCTAGAGACCAGTGTTGCTGCAACACCTTTAAAACAAAAACACATTATGCTAGTTGAAACTTAAACTGGAGTTATATAAAGAGAACACACAATTGCGTAGACTCTGGTTACTTCATTTATTTCCAATGATTATTGACGGCCTTTCATAACTTGATCATGGCTCTACTTTGTTCTGTCACTTATTAATTATGAAGTCATCAATAACTCATGAAAATAACAGAGTCCCGCAATAGACTAACACGGCTATCCCATTGGATTATGAAAATAAATATCTTATTGATAGTCAACCCACTATAGTATTTTGTGTTACACATATAAACACACTGCAAACCATAAGAAAAAGACTTTTGATGCTATTACTTTTCTATTTTAAAAGAGAACTTTAAGTTGCAAGGTGGTGGTGGTTTCTTTTTTCCCCCGTCTCCCTAATGGCATTTCAGAAAGATATCTACCTAATTTATTTATAAGGGTAGGTCTACAGAACAAGGTAGCATTACCGTGCTGGCCTCGTAGTGCCTCTATACTCAAGTACATTCATAATTGATGAAATGGTCTATAATGTTGTGGCTAGAATAAACTAAATGTCAAATCTCTGGGAAAATAAATCTTGCCATTATTCTTGATGAGAAATAAATACGTGCAGGAACTAAAAAGTTCTGAGCTGAAAGGGAATAAAATCCAGTCTACAAAAGCATTTTGAGCAATTCATTCCTAGGTGAAAGTGCTTTTTCTCAGTTTTGCTTCACTGCCTTGATCTTCCTAAACCTGTTGTCGGGGCAGGTTAATGATTGACCTTTGAGGGAACCACATACCGCTGTTTGTTCCCTGGCAGTCAGGATCTTGCAGTGGCTAGAAACCTTTGAGGGAGAGAATAGGATTAAACTGCTGTATGAAGTCCAGTGCAAGTGATGATCAGTGGGAGCTGAGAAATGAACTTCCACCCTCCCTCATCAGAAGTTTATTTCATTTAAGGTGGTCACCTCGTGGAGATAGCTGCCACTGTCACTGATTGTGCTCTGATTAACTTTCCTTAAGCATAGTCATTAAGAAGTGCATTGTGTGTGTGTATAGAGAGAGAGAGAATGAACAGATCATTTAGATTTTACATTTCAAATTGATGATGAGTGAAAAAACTGCTTCTGGCATATTTTAACTTGAATCTCACATTAAAGGAAATTATATTTACATAAATATTGCTTACTTGCCATTCTCCAATTCCAAAAATGTGTAGCTAACTGGAAAGATGTTTAGTCTCAATCTTCCAATGCCTTACTCACGTGAATAGTCTCCAGTCAGCTAGGCTTTGCCCTGATCCTTCACATACACAGCTTTACGTACTACTTATGGTTAAGCACATGCATAAATGTGCAGGACATGGGCATCTTAGACTGCACACTCTTCAAGTCCGCAACTTTGGCCCTGAAATCAAACAGAGGCTGCACCAGTTTAATTTACATTAGTTTAAGAACAAAGTTAGTTAACCCAGTGTACACATCAGTGTGGGTATTCTTGTATTGGTTTAAAGTTGGCTTATACACTATTATCAGCTACTTTGAAGTTGATCAAAGAGTATCCACACACAATTGTTAGTTTAGAATCTCTCTTTACTTAGCCCTAGTCTACACTTGCTGTGTTTTTCGGCGGCAGTCGACGGGAGATACACAAGGTACATAAAATACCTTGCGTCTCTCCCGCCGACTTCTTAACTACTCCCTACACATTGCACTAAGCCGACTGGAAATGGCGTTCTGTCGGTGTAGTGCTGCTCCAGTTATGGAGCTGGAGTTACAGCTCTGGTTCTGTGTTCAATTGAGCGTGTCTTAATAGACCGCTCAATCGAACACGGAAGAGTGCATCGACAGTGGCAAGTCTGCCACCGTCAGTATAGATATAGCCTTAAACTAGTGCAGCTTTGTGTGTAGACCAGGCAGGCCCTTGTCTCCTTATTGGTCATGAAGCACCTAGCAGAACTTATGCATTATGACCCTGATTGTGAATTTATTCCATCATAAAGAATAAGAATTACAATAAGAATTAATTATGAAAATTATAGTAAAACAAAATAAACAGTACATTGCAAACTATCATGCATATTTTCAGAAGCCTAAATAAATATAATCAGCATATCATTTTGTAACCCAGGTTTATCACTTTATCTAGACAACTTTTCTTTTTTTTCCCTTACACTTTTGTAGTGATGGGTCAATCAGAGCTAAAAAGGGTTCTGACACACTCTGGCATCCTGAAAAAATAAAGTTTGAAAATACCAAATGAGATTTTAAATCTCATCGTAACAGTTAAAAATACCCTTCATCCCATGGGAAATTGTTTTTAAATTAATACAAAAATGAAGATGTCTGCATTGAAATGATCGAGGGTTGGAGTAGATCTGAAATGTCCAGTAACTTGCACTTCTGCAACAGCCAGATTTAAAAGTGGATAAATGGCTCTGATCACTTTAACAAGACTCTCATATATATACCATGAAGAAAAATCCACCTCCATTCACCACTTATAAAATAAAACTTATAATGGGAAAAAAAGCTACATAGAGGAAATATTCAGTGGGAGTGAAGCCAAAACAACGAGTCTGGGCATAATTTAACTGTTGGATGGGGAGGGATTCCTTCCTTCACTCATATACAGGTCAATGTGAGTGTAAGGCCAAATCATTGTTATAATAATTTAAAGGGGACATGATGATGTGCAAACACATTAAGACTGAGGGTGCACATGTGCATAATCACACAGGCTTCCAGACTGTAACTACATACATTCACATTGTACGCCTATGTGATTTGATATTGTATGTGCAGTGGGGAAAGTGTGAAGGACCAAATTCTGCTCTGTCTGTGCAATTCCAGCCTGAGGTTGTGGGGCTGTAACTGAAAACAAAAATTTGGCTCAGTAATGGTTTTACACATGCAGCTCAACTCTGGGGGCCCAATCCTGCATTTCTTTACTGCTTCAAGTTGTTCACTGACCTCAGCAGGAATTCATCTGTGAGGGCTACTTCGTTAAATAAAAGCTTACAAGATGAGGCCCTTCTCGCAGGTCCCCAGGATGCTGTGCTATAAATAGAACAATACAAAATAACAAAACACTCGTTTGCAATCTTCAACTGAGCGACTCATTCTTTGAGGCGCGCCTCTACGAGCTTGCAACTAGCATTTACGAGGGACTCTGCAGCGGGCTCCTGCGGGACACGGAACCCTACAGAGAGTTGCACTGTGCTTGCACGAGCAGGGCGGTATGGTGGCGAACGAGGGAGTACAGCCAGAGAACGCTGCGGGATAGCGCGTGCAACTTCCCTTCCCCAGCTCGCGCAGCGCATCCCCGTTCGCCTCTCACTCTCTCTCTCTCTTCCATTCCCCAGCTGATTCATTGGCTCTGGCTGCCCAGACTGGCCGGCGCCGGGCGCGTGACATCATCCATTCACACTGCGGCCCAGCTGGCGCCGTCAGGGCGGTCGCCATAGCAACGCGGACGCCAATCTCAGCAGCACAATGACTTCCAGCTGCACCGAGCGAGCTGCCCTGGACCCACAGCGCAGGCGCCGATAGGGTCTTGCGTGGTCGCCGCGCCTGGCAGAGGGTTTGGGTGGCGCGCGCGCGCTTTTGGCTCGTGCTCTTCTAGGATCCTGTCTGCGCCGCGGCGCGCCTGAGAGGGACAATGCAATGGTCCTGCTTCATATTGGAGAACCGGTCCGAGCTCATCTCGCCATATTA
The DNA here is from genome assembly GCA_007922175.1 of Pelusios castaneus. Lineage (NCBI taxonomy): Eukaryota > Metazoa > Chordata > Testudines > Pelomedusidae > Pelusios > Pelusios castaneus. The sequence continues at coordinate 40,384,675 of ML685766.1, forward strand.
AGTCAGGTAGCCCTAGTCAGGCTAACACGAGTGAGCTTGGAGTAAAGGCGCTTGCTGCAAAAATAATAATTCGGTTTAATTGATTTTTGCAGAGCACCTTGGGAGTGCAAGTGCCAAAGGGGTAGCCGTGTTAATCTAGGTCAACCAAACAATCAAGGAGTCCTGTGGCACTTTTAAAGACTATCAAATTTATTTATTGCATGAGTTTTTGTGGGAGAAAATCCCACGTTGTCTGAGGAAGTGGGATTTTCTCCCAGGAAAGCTCATGCGATAAATAAATGTGTTAGTCTTTAAAAGTGCCACAGGACTCCTTGTTTTTTTGGGAATGTAAAGTTCTCAGTTCGTCCTGGTGCTGCAGAGGGAAAAGCTGAATGTTTTTCAGAGCTTGAGGCTTCTCAGGTTTTGGCCCTAAGCCCCGGAAGTATAGCAACAAAGTAGAGAATAAATTTAACTGCTCTTGTGTGTAAAGCAGGAGAACAAACAATCCAGAATCCCAGTGCATCCTGGAGTATGAATGCTGGAAACAAACAAACAAAAAAGCTCTGGTGCTTGGATCCTGTTGGTTCTTCAAATCACTTGTTGACCCTCTTCTCCCAAAAATTGCATGGGTAGAGAACAGATTTAGCTTTTTCTACTGCAGACATTCTGGATCCTGCTCCAGTCAGGTGAATGAGGACCACAAAAACCTTGGAGTTTGCATCAGGAGCCTGTGGGATCTTTACAGCTTTGGACCCCAAGCTATAAAATCTATATAGAAACAAATCTAACTACTGCTGCTTTACTGGGAAAATCCTCTTTTGTACATGTCAGTGTTTCCAACTTTTACAATTGTTTTGTGCGTCTTGTGATATTCAGTGTTTCTGCTGAAGCCCCAGTTCTTTGAAATCAAGTGGTTACTTGAGAACCACAGTTTTCATTTGAGAAATAGGTAGGTTTCTAACCCTTGTGTCTGTGAAGAAAATCTGATGTGACTGTAATTTAAGAGTAAAAAATCAAGAGGCAAAATAAAAGAATCCCTAGTTTATTATTGCTAAAAAATCTCATGACTTTTAAGCATATCTTGTGATTTTTGGTGCATGAGTCATCATTTTTTAAAGCCTCAGGGCAGCAGTACTGAAATCTGGCCCTAAGTGACTTCCCAAACCAGGAGTCTGTGTCAAATCAAGAGCTGGAACAAACCAGTGTGTTTCCAGGCTCTCAATACTGTGCTCAGTGAGCTAGCTCAAAACATTTTCCATCTAATGAATAGTTCTTACCTGTTCCCTTGCAATTTTTTGATTCACACTTCATAACTGAAAACAGCTACAAATCCTATTCTTTGTTATGAGTAGCTATATTAACAAAGCTATGAGACTTGTATTTTAAAAAATTGCGACTCAAAAGATTAATAACAGTATTTTGCACAATTTAAAAATACTACAGTTCTAACTCCATTTTTCCATGAAAATGGAAAACAGCAAAATGTTACTTTAAAAAATATTATGGAATACTTTAGCATGATTATAATTACTCTTTTGCATCTTTAATGTATAACATTGTTATAACATTGAAACCAAATGCTTTAGGTTGGAAAGAGCCAGTCTGTCATAGTAAAACAAACAAGGAATCCTGTGATACTTTTAAAGACTAACACATTTATTAATCACATGAGCTTCCATGGGAGAAAAATCCCATTTCATCAGACACTTTTTGAAAATGGGGAACTTACAGAATGGGAGGAAAATAAATGCAGGGAAGTGCCAGTCGTAGGACCAGGTGAGACTGTTACAGCAAATCAAAGCAGTTGTTAAAATTCAAACATTTAAAATTCAACATTTTCAAAGCATCTGACTAAGTGGGATTTTCTCACACAAAAGCTCATGCGAGAAAAAAAATTATTAGTCCTGAAAAGTGCCATAGGACTCTTTGTTTGTTTTGCTGAACTAGACTAACACCGCTACCCCTTTGGAATCTGTCGTAGTAGTCATCTTAATATAAATGGCCTGTGTATAATGGTCACTGATTATCCTCTTCACATTGTTTTGTGTCGTTAAGCACAAGGATTCAACATTTATTCAAAAGCAAATTTGTGCTTATGTGTTTCAGGGCAAGGTCCCCCTGCAGTGGCTATTGTTTACTCTTCTCCTTTCTACTAAACAACTTAGTTTTCATTTAGCAGATTTCCATATGAAGCACTCATGTTTCCTGTACCATTCATCACTTTCTAGTTTGTGCTTTTATGTGCAACACTTGACACCTGCACTGTGCACGATCAAGCCTTTACTGTTGCCTATGCAGCTATGCTGCAGGGGAGATCTTCATAAGGAAATCTTCTAAATGCTTAAGTGCTTTGCTGGATCAGTGCCTATGTCAGTATTTTCAAGATTAAGGCCTACAGCAGTCTATGGTGATTTATAGCCAGACAGCGGCAGTTGTGACTCATAAGATGGACAGTCCTACATGAACTGAAATGGTGAATGTCACACATGCAGTGTTAGGAGTCACATTGGAACTCAGCACTTCCACTGGCAGGATATGGTGCACAAACATGCCCATCATCAGGCATATTCAAGGCTTTCTTACACTTTTCATGGCCACTGAAGAATCGGCTCACATTTATAACAACAAATCTGTCCATATTATAATTACAGCAACACTAAGATAAGGAAATGTGGAAAGTGTGGTGTTCAATGAGCACATTCCTTAACATAAGATAGCATGGTCTGGGGCTATGTACACACTACAAACTTGTCCCGCAATAAAAGCTATTGCGGGACAAGAAAAGCGCTATATTTATAGCGCTTCAGTGTGTACACACCTGCTACTTAAATACAAGAGCAGTGCATGGTGGGCACCTGTCCCACCATGCACTGCCCACAGCCAGCCTCCTAGCTCAGCCCTGGGGCTTCGGGTGGCGGCAGGGGCTCCCGCCGTCACCCAAAGCCCCGGGGCTGAGCTAGGGGGGTGGCCCAAACCGGTGAGAGCAGCCGGTTCATACCACCCCCCTAACTCAGCCCCGGGGCTGACCCGAACGGCGAGAGCAGCCGGTTTGGGCCACCCCCCTAGCTCAGTCCCGGGGCTGAGCTAGGGGGGTGGCCCGAGCTGGTTGTCCTCGCTGGTCCAGCCGGCCAATCCCCCAGCTGCCGAACCTGGCATTTTAATATGTCAATTGCACTGCTCAGCTAGAGCAGTGCAATTGACATATTTGACAGCTCCAATGTCCCAGAGCAGCCCGGTTTGGCACTCTGGGACATTTCCGGAGGCTGTCAACGGCGCAACAAGTGTCCACACAGGCTGTACCACGGAATAACTGTTCCGTGGTAAGCCTTACCACCCTCATTTGGGGTGGTTTACCTGTTGCGCGGCAAGAGGCTGTTGCCGCGCAACAAGAAGCTTTCATGTGTGGACGCTTTGGTAGTTATCGCGCAGTAAGGAGCCTTACCGCGCGATAACTCTGTAGTGTGTACACGGCCTGGGATATGTTGTCTTCAAAGAGCAAGATGTTATCATTAATGTAAATATAAAAATATAGCTGCATTTAAGAATGTTTGCACTTTAAACAGGACTTCTTTGCTGGTTTGTGAACAGTTCTGCACTCATCCCAGGCAGCAGTAACATCAAACAGTCACTCTGATATGTTAGTGGCAGATGTCTGAGCTAGGCTCAAAATTTTCTCTCTTTATTTTTGAATTTGTTTTTATTACTGGGGTTTCATGTCTCATGCTTCGGATAACTGGGAATATATTCAGGCATGTTGCCTTATCTTGATATACATTTGTATTTCATTTTTGTTAAGGTGCCAAGAAATCTTGAAATGCCAATAAATCAAAAGTTGTTATTCTTTATTACGGGATAGATTGTCACTAGCCCTGCATGCCCATGTAAGGGAATAAGGGGTCTAAGACACTCCTTTATGCTCACATCATGGGTTGCAAGGCAGGCTCTGCCAAGCCTCCAGATCCTCTTTCCCCAATGCAACTGGGCAGGAGAGGGCAGAATTGGGTGTAGTCTTGGCTCTGCCCCTCATTGTGCAGGCCAATGTAGTTGCTTTGGCACACCAAGAAACTTATATGTGCCAGGCATTGACTCATCACTGTTTATTTCCTTTCAGGATTAATAGCGAGATTGTTACTTTGAGTCACTGTCTGATCTTGGGGCAGGCACTGCCCCAGTTCAGGGCAGATCGTAAAGTGCCATCTAGCCCTTTAATAGCACATGCCAGTCAAAATGTTTATATCAAGTTTTGTAGGATGCACAAGGAATTTGCTTATTGTGTTTACAGGAAAAAATTGGGCCTGCTGTATGTGGGTTGTATAACGACTGTGAAGAATGGAGTTTGGCCCCCCCATGATCTCCTGAGGTGCTATCGGGCAAGGTGGCCTTTGCAGTAGGTCAGATTTGAGGCAGACAGGGATGGGACTGGAGAATCTCCCATTATGCCTATCTTTTGGTCCTTTCTCAGTGCTGATGGGGGTTAGCTTATGGCTGACGAGTCTTCTCTAGACTTTAGGTTGGGCTAGTGACTATGAAGCAACTTCAAGTTTAGTCCATAATCAGGAATGGGAGTGTCTTTTCCTCTATAAAGTTCCCAGTGACTAGCCTGTGAGCTTCATGATTTCAATGTAACTGTTAGTTGTGGTGAATTCAACTGCAGTTCTTTTTGTCCAAGATCTCTTGGCTTCTGTGATCCCTTGCTCTGGATAGTTCTTCCTCTTCTCTGAGGTTGACATCTTTTTAATTTTGGCTTGTGAGACGATGAACAAAGTTTTCACATCCATGATAGTAGCACCACAGTGAAAATATAGTATCGTCATGAGATAAAGATGTCAGCTTTAAAGTTACTTAATGTCTAGTTCAGAGGTTCCCCGCCTTTTCTTTGCCATGGCACAACTTGATACCTTCAATTTTTTTCAAGGCACACCACCATTAAAAAAAACCCCATGCATGAATATTCAAATTAACTTATGAATATTCATGAACCATGGCACACTGGCTGGGAAATGCTGTTGTGGGGAAGCAGGACAGGGGTAGCAAGAGAGGAGAGGGAGGTAAGGAGATATGTGGGGTGGCAGGAGAGAGTGTGTGGAGCAGAGCAGGGTAAGGATAGCCATTTGAAGAGCAGGGCAAGGGTGGCAACAGAGGAGAGGGGAAGGGAGAACAGGAGTGGCTATGGGGGTGGCAGTGGGAACCTGGGAAGTGGGAGGACAGGGCAGGGGAGCAGGTGCAGCACCCTCTTCCCCCCTTCTCCCCAGCGGCTTCTTGCCACCCATGGCAAACTCTCACCCACAGCAGCTCCCTCCCCCCCGTGGGTCCCTTCTCCCCAACAGAACTCCCTGCTCCATGTGATGATGGACCCTCCCCTCAGCACAGGAGCCAGCACCAGCCCTGCCTCATTGGGCCTCACCGGGCCCCTGCAGGCCTTGCTGCAGCCCACCAATCCTATCTCCTCACTCCCCCCGCCCCCCCCACCCATGGGTGGATTTTTAAGCTGCCGGGAGGCAGCTACAGAAATCCACACCTGATCCAGCTCTCGCCACTGGGGCTGGGGCTAGATCCAGCCTCCACCGGCAGCTCCGAAACCCCAGCCGGGGCCAGATCCCACTGCTGCCAGCTGGCCTTGATCCAGGCCAGGGCCAGATCCCACGACCTCCGATGTCCCTGGGACCCTGGCTGGGGCCAGATGCCATGGCAGCCAGTGTTCCCAGAGCTGGAGCATGCCAGATCAGGCTGCCAGGGACCCCAGAGCTGCCAGATCAGGCTGGCTCCAAGGACCCCTCCAACCCAGGCAGGATTGTGCCACCACCAGCGGCTCCAGGGACCCGCACTGGCACGGGAGGGATTGGGCCGCAGCTGCTGGCGGCTCCGGGGTCCCCCAGCTGGGGCCGCATTGGGCCCTCCCCCCTGCCATCCCATGCGCCCCCAGGTCCCCAATCCCAATGCCTCCCCAAAAAACCCATTCACCCCCTTTCCCCAACCTACTTTGACCTGCAGCCAGCAGGACCATACTGAGTCCTCTGCAGCCTTTTCCCGCCCTGCACAGCCCACGTGGCTGGGCTGAGCAAGGTGGGATTTTTAAAATGACCCCAGCTCCCGCAGATCCTTGCGGTACACTTGAGGTGGTGCCACGGCACACTGGTTGGGAACCACTGACCTAGTTATATACAGTTAAAAGAGACTTGTGAAAACTGTAGAAGCCAAATTTAGAACCTTAAATCCTTGGAATTTTGGAGATTTGCGGGGCGCTGACTGCAAGTCCTAGGGTCTGTTTTGGGATTTCTAGTTCAAATGAGATCATTGTGAGATTTCTACCATTCTAGGCCAAAATCCCATAAGAGTAGCTCATGAATGCTGTCTAAAATTGAGATTCGATTATACCTCAAATCCTGAAATTTACCTTAAACCTAATCAGATATGGATCCATATCTGAACAGTGGTTCCTTGACCCAGTGATAGTTAAAATTTGAATGTTTGATGTTGACTCAGAAAGAACATGCAATTAGGAATATAAGTCTTTCAAAGGTCTCTAATCTTTTCTCTTTTCTATTATATCATCAAAGGATGAGTGTTAAACACAAAAAACGAAGGCATACATAAAAATTTCACATATGGGATAGGAGAAGCATAGCTGATGTTCAGATAGTTGCACAGTGTCATTTTGTTTACCTCTGAGTGGGTGAATTTTGTGTCCATGAACCATGGTGGCTTGACTACTCTGGAAACTGAAGTCCTTTAGTAATCTATAAAAAAGATACAGCACTTGCATAAGCTTTCCTGTACCAACACACCTATATATTTCATTCCTTTTTGCCCTTTGGCCACCTACATTTAGAATGTTCCCATTTTAGAATCAAATGACCAATACCTCGCTTTTAATTTGATGTTAAGGAAAAAATTCCTTACTGTCACAGTGATTAATCATTGGAATAAGTTGCCTAGGGAAGTTGTGGAATCTCTATCATTGGAAATTTTTAAGAAGAGGTTAGACAAACATCTTTCAGGGATGGTTTAAGATGGTACTTGCTCCTGTCATAAGTGCAAGGGACTGGACTTCATGACCACTCATGGTCCCTTCCAGTTCCTATGGTTCTGGGATTAATTTTCATGAATTTTATGAATTATCATTTTGGTTGGATAGAATATTGTTTAAGATGAAACAATGTTTGTTTTACATTGATTTTCATGATCTTTGTACTAAATTTCAGGGCACACTTGGACAGTTCTCATGGCACACCAGTGTGCTGCAGCAGACCTGTTAAAAACCACTGCATAGGTCACTACATTTGACTGAAACATCTTGTAAAAGACCTTTAAAAAAACAATGTTGTAAGCTAGAAGTTGAGTGTTGTCACAATGCTTATTGTTTTTTTCAAGTCCCCAGACAACTTACTGCACAGGACAGTCTAGTGAATGATGCAATGAAATGTGTTTAATGAAGGGTACATCACTGCCAAATGTGAAGGAAAGCTCTTCTCTTCCCTGACATGGAGGAACCTTTGTAACAAGTAAGTTTACTTTTTGCAACTTACATTTTTTTTCCTAAAAATCCTTTTATGTTTTGAAAAATGATCTCTACTGTGGTGTGCATCTCTAATGGCATTAAACACAAACACTTTTCCTTGAAAATTTCACCATCACAAAATCTAACAGAGTGATAGTTGGGCAGTGTCACCTAAATTGCTTGATTTTTCCACTGTCAGCAATATGGATTTAGCATTTTTTAAAATCAGAAAGCCATTCTGTCAAACAATCCTTATAAATTACCTCCAATCTTTGCACTGCTGTGGAATCACATAGGGGAACTTGCCTCGCTTGGTGCATGTCATCTTTGTTTTTACCTCAGGTGAAAGCTCCTCCAGCATTTCCAATGTGCACTCCTTCTCAAGCTCAGCATCCAGGAAAGACTTTTTCTTTTTAGTAGTACCAACATTATCTGAAGAGAAGTAGCCGTTGCTTTTTCCCATACAGTTGCAGATGTTGTAAGAATGGCATTTGAAGTGTGATATGAAGATTTCAGATTTTCATTTTTGTCACCTCTTGCAGCACTGTCAGGGGGATGGGCCACATTGAAATTACTGTGCTGTGATGCAAAGAGACACCTCATGCTGATGACCTTACAGATGGATACAGGGCTCTGGCATATTAAACACAAAAGTTTTGTGTTTAAATGATATAGCATAGTGAAAAGAAAATCTGTTGTCCAGTTTGGATTAAAAGTTAATTTTCACTGTTTATAACATTTATTTGAACTCATATCCATTTGTGGCTCCTTTTCCATCATTAATGAAAAATGGGCCATGTGCTAGCTCAATTGTAGTAGATGCTATCGTGAGAACTTAGGATTCAGTAAGCAGCGATTAATTTGTGCCATGGGTTGCTGGAACTGAGCCCGGCACCTCTAGGCTTGGCAATTCATAGCCTTGGCAGGTTTCGGCTCCTGGCCAGCAGCTGCCACACTCCAGCTGCTCATCCCTGAAGGCAGTGCTGTTACCAGCAGCATCACAGAAGTAAGGGCGGCAATGCTATGCCATACCAACCTTGCTTCTGCACTGCTGTTGGTGGTCATCACTGCATTCAGAGCTGGGCATCCTGCAAGTAGCTGCCACTCTCTGGCTTCCAAACTTGTGTTTAATTTGTACTGGGGCTTACTGGGGCTGAACCCCAGGACATCTTTTGTTTCAAATTAAGTACTGTTAGTAAGTTACTTACTTAGAAAGTCATAGGCAAATGATAGGAATTGCATCACTGTTCATTAATTTAATTTTAAACGTTTTTAAGGTGAGCTGGCAGGTCCATGGGTCGCCAATTGAGTATCATTGCAATAAAGGATGTAAATATGTCCATCCTTTGCTGAAGAATTTGGTTTTGGTTGTGAATTTTAGTACTTCTATTGTTTTCTTGTGTTGTCTCTTAACCTAGTCTTTTCTGGGTTTCATATATTCCTATACAGGCCATCTTATCTATAATGTTGGGTTGGGTATCGCTTTTTGCCAAAAGTATTGATGAATTTCTTTCTGCTGTATATTTTTTCCCTTCTGATCAAGCTGGTCTCCTCAAGCTACTTTGATCTAAAATTGAGAGAGAGAGAGAGAGAGAGAGAGATTGTATCCCATTCTCTACAGACAGGTCTTTATTCATTTGTTTCATGCTTCAAGAAGCCCTCCTGTTGCCACCTTAAAAAGAATGTAAAATCACCTACATTTCATTTTGGTTTTGAAATTGGAAGCTTGGTTTAATTGACAATTAATGCACTGTTGTTTTCTTGGAAGATTGCAGTTTAGATTTTTTTATATTTAATTTCTATCCAAAACTTTTAAACCTAAGATGTCATTTTGCTTATCCACGTAACTTTAATCAACTAATTTCTTCCTACTCTCTGTGATTTATTTATTAGATCTTAACTTATAGTTATACATTTGTCATCTTTAATGACTCCTTTTCTGTCCAAAGTCTGTAGGGAAAATAGCTGCAATTAAATACTTGCGGAGTCATTCTAAATTCAGATTTACTCACTAGATGATATTTACAGATTAAGTAAACCTTCAGTCTAAATTTGGTAGCAGACTTTTGAGAACCTGTAAGAAGGGAGAGTACTGTAAAAATAAATATTGAGTTGTGGTCACAGAAGTTTGTCATTGAGAATAGCACTCCTTTCAGTCATAGATGAAGTCTGGTGATCCAGCTCTATGTAAGTTGGTAGCAAAACTTCAGCTGACTCCTGTGAGAGCAGGATTGGGCCCATTATTTTGCACAAAAGGTCAGAAATAAAATATCCAATTACTATTAATATTTTCTTCAGCCTGCAAAATATACAATGGAACACAAACAGTTTATTTTAATTATACTAAGTCTATATATTTGTAATAATGTGATAAATCACACGGGCATGTAACAAATTGCAGAGCTACGTGATAAATTTGCCATGCATGTCAAACACTTTGACCTTTATATAGCATCAGCTGGCTTATATCTCCTAGCTCATATCCCTAGAACTTATTCGAACAATTGAAACCCGTGAAGAGCTTCAGACAGATGCTATTTATAAAAACAAAACCAAAAATCTATGTGCCACAGAAATACTTCCTTCATCTCCCCCCCACCCCATGGAAATCTGTCCTCAAAATTACCCCATCTCAAGACCCAGAATGGTCGAGTCATCACTGAGCCAGTTTCATCTTATCTATAACCTAACACATCACATTTTAATGACCGCTCTCCCAGAGCTCTGCAGGCCTAGATACATGGGAGTTTTACATATTGCATAAGTGGGAAGGGGAGATTTCCAATGGGATCTGATATTTGTTCTGAACTCTGAAGTGACCTGTTACAATACATTGCAGCTTTGTTACATATAGGAAGGCTAGTAGTACAAGTTTTTGGGGTGTTCTGCATGATTCAGTTTTAACTTTTCTCTTGCTCTGAGCCTTGCACAGTTGAATTCATAATAAATACAACATCTAGCTTTAGAGGAGAAGGGATATAAAAAAAACACCTCCTAATATAATATTAAAACCCTCTAAAACAAAAATAAAATAGTTCTTTTGTAGGACCTGCAACATAAACAAAGTATACAGTGGGGTGTAGTAGGAGTTCTATCAACACTCAGTTCAGGATGAACTGCTTAATGCCCTCATTTTTGTGCCTGTCTCAAATTATGCATTTATCTCAGACATGTACTGATAAGACTTTTGTACCATACTATGCTAAATATTTATGTGCATGTATAAACACAGTTGCAAACATCCATGTACATGTGTGCAAAGGGATATTTATTGTCAGGAATTCTGGCATTATTTAGCTCTCTCTCTCTCTCTCTCTCTCTCTCTCTCTCTCTGATCAAAATATATGAACTTTAATGTTGAACTACAAATAAAATTTCAAAATAGAGCTTTCATTATGCTTAATTTCCATAATTTCCAGAGAAATCAGTCTATAGTTGTCTTTGTTTCCAAAGTGTACTAAACTACTGTAGGTCTTGATTTCTTACTTGCTCATGAATGGGCAATTCTTTTTAAAGCTTGCTAAATAATCTCAGTAGTTCTCCTCTCTTTTTTTTCCAGAGGTGAGAAGAGAGAATCCCAAATCTAATTACATTCATGCAGGACTCTTTCCAAAGAGTTCATATTTTATTTCATCATGACAGAAGTTTTCTCTTCATATTTTGTTCTTGTTTCTCCCAGGATCCTAATGCTGCTCTTCCTTGTAAGGCCATGTAAGTGGAAGTGGTGGGCACTAGTATTCATCCAAGGCTTCACAAAACCTCACTCCTTGGCCTTATATGCCCTGATTTATAGTCATTGTTAGCTGTAGTATGAAAAAAGGTTGCTAGTCTGTAATCTGACAACTCACATTGAAATCAATGTGAGTTTTACCTGTGAAGACTATAGCTCCTGGTTTTTATAAAGGACTTCATCCTGAGAAATAATGAGCCCAATTCTGATCTCTCACCAGTTTTACAGCATTTACCTTGGGCAGTCATTCCTCACTTCCATCTGTGCAAATGAATCAAGCTTGCTGGGTGCTCAGTGATAAACAGGATCCAGTTTAAAATGAGTAAGTCTGGAATTTGAGTAGTCACACGTTTTCTGTTCATTTGTCAAAACATGGGATTATTAATACAAAGCTTGCATGAATATTTCCTAAATGTGCAGAATGTGCTTTCTCTTTTGTCAGTTTTCAAAGAAGTTAAAAAAGACGGACAGAGTCATTTTGGTTTCCTTAAATCAGCACACGTGTTTTGTTTAAACTATCTATCAGAACAATTGTTCTTTAATTTTTTTTTTCAAATGAATTAAGTGCTTGTGAAAGATGCTGTTTTGACAGCTCTGGAGAATGAAACCCTCTTTTTATCCATCAAATAAATACCGGTGGCAATCCAAGTTGCTCCATACCACTATTTCAACATATCACAAACCTGTCCTGACGTCACTATTTCTAAGGCTATGTTTACACTACAATCAGAGGTGTGATTTCAGCTTGGGTAGCCGTACTCACACTAGCTGTAATCTAGCATTTCTAAAGTAGCAGTGAAGACATGGTGGCATGGACTTCAGAGTGGGTTGCACAAGCTTGCCTGGAACCCAGTAGTGTATGTGTGTTGATACTCCATGGTGCCCTGTTTTCACTGCTATTTTTAGGTGTGCTCGCTAGATTAAAGCTAGTATGGGGTATGCCTACCTGAGCTTCAGTCACACCTTTACCTGCACTATACATATACTCTAAGGCTATGAGGGTATTTTAAGTTATAGACCAATTCATTCTTTCTGGTGAGACTGCCAACACAGGTCAGTCATTGTCTGTTGCCCTGGATACTTACCTGTTCTCTAAGGCCTGGAGTAAGACTCCTAACTTATTTCACATAGGGATTGAATGCTGGTCAGATGGTAAGAACTTCAGGTCACTACTGATGTGGGTTAGAAGTGAAGCAGTGACCTATAGGTGAAAGGATCAATATCAAAACACCACTATCTCTCATGTATATTGAATGTGATAATTCTACTGCATTTGGAATCCAAATCCATAGTGAACAGCAATTAACTATATCTCATTTTCCCAGTTCTACTCTTCATGTGCCTGCCATTAGTGTTACACAGAGACAGAGTGCAATCTTGTTTAATACCAGGTGTGGAAAAAGGAAGAAATAGCTACACATTCATTAGAAGCAAAATCAATTATTACTTTTAAAAACTACCTGCTTTCAATTAAATAGGAAATTATCTAACCGGTAACTTAATTTGCTCCAGCTGGCCGTCCCACAACTGCTTTATGCTGAGTGGAGCATGAAATTAAATATGTAACAACTCTCCTAATGGATATGTTTTTAGAAACATATCTGGAATCATAGGTATTCTGTATAGCATCAAAAATAATATAAAGATAAATAGTGGCTGCTGCTTTTTGTCACAGGATATCTAAAAAAAATCAACTTCATTTTAGATTCTTTAAATATATGGTCCATAATAAAATGATCTTTAATTTAGGTAATGTAAATGTGCACTTGGGAGTTGATCTTTTATTTTTTTTAAAAATTACTTATATAAGAAGAATGGTGCTTGTGGTAATATCCTGCTGCCAGATCCTTTACATCAGACCATAGAGAGTCACAGAAGCATAAGATTGGAAGGAACCTCAATGGGTTGTCTAGTCTGATTTCCTGCACTCAATGCTGGACCATTCCTGACCAGTATCTGTCTAACCTCTTCTTAAAAATGTCCAGTGTCTGAGATTCCACAGTCTCCCTAAGCAATTTGTTTTAGTGCTTAACTACCTGGACAGTTAGGAAGTTTTTCCTAATGTCCAACCTAAACCTCCCTTGCTGCTATTTAAACCCATTGTTTCCTGTCCTATTCTTAGAGATTAAGAACAACAATTTTCATCCTCCTTGCAGCAACCTTTTACATACCTGAAAATTTAATCCCCCCCTCTCCCCCCATCCTCTCTTCTCCTGACTAAAGAAAGTCATTTTTTTCACTCTTTCCTCATAGGTCATGTTTTCTAAACTTTAATAATATTAAGGTTCTAGAGGGGTAGCCTTGTTAGTCTGTGTACAGCAAAAACGAGAGTCCTGTGGCACATTAAAGACTAACCAATTTCTTTGGACATACGTTTTTGTGGGCTGCAACCCACTTTGTCAGATGCATCTAATGAAGTGGGTTGTGGTGCACGAAATCTTATGCCTGAAGAATATTTTTAGTCTTTAAGATGCCACAGGACTCTTGGTTTTTAAAATAATTTTTGTTGCTCTTCTCTGGACCTTCTCCAATTTGTTCACATTTTTCCTGAAAGTGGTGCTCCGAAATGGACAATAGTCCAGTTGAGACCATCACATTGTAGGGTGGAAGAATTACTTGTATTTTGCTTACAACACTGCTGCAGATACACCCCCAAATGATGTTCACTTTTTTTACAACATTGGTACACTGTTGACTCATCTTTAGTTTACGAGCCACTATGACCCCCAGTCGTTTTTTGCAGTACTCTTTCAGAGGGAGTCATTTCCCATTTTGTATGTGTACAGTTGATTGTTCCTTCCTAAATGGAGTACTTTGCATTTGTCATTACTGAATTTCATTCTATTTACTTCAGACTATTTTTTCTAGTTTGTCCATATAATTTTCAATTTTATCCCTGTCCCTCCAAAGCACTTGCAACCTCTTCCAGCTTTATATTGTTTGCAAACATTGTAAGTGTATTTTTTATGCCATTATCTACACCATTTATGTAAATATTGAACAGAACCGGACCCTGGACTGATTACTGTGGAACCCCACACCATGTGCTCTTCCAGCTTGACTGTGAACCACTGATAATTATTCTCTAAGAATATTTTTCCAACCAGTTATGTACCCACCTTATAGTAGGGCCATCTAGGCTGCATTTTCCTAGGTTTTTTCAAGGAAGTCATGCACAGCAGTATTAAAAGCCTCACTATAGTCAAGATATACTACATCGTTTGCTCCCCCCACATCCATAAGAACTGTCCAAGAAAGTTATTAGGTTGGTTTGACATGATTTGTTCTTGACAAATTCATGTGGATTCTTACTTATCACCTTATTGTTTTCTAAGATAACAGAATGATGGGAATCATTAGGAAAGGGAGAGAGAATAAGAAAAATAATCATTTGCTTTTTTTATAAATCCATGGTGTGCCCACATCTTGAATACTGAATGCAGATCTGGTTACACCATCTGAAAAAAGATATGTCCGAATTGGAAAAGATACAGAAAAAGGCAACAAAATGATTAGCGATATGGAAAAGTTTCCATATTAGGCAAAACAAACAAGGAGTCCGGTGGCACTTTTAAAGACTAACAAATTTATTTATTGCATGAGCTTTCGTGGGAGAAAATCCTACTTCGTCCGATGCTTTGAAGATGGGGAACTTACAGAATGAGAGAAACTAGACTAACATGGCTATCCCTTTGGAACATATTAGGCAAGATTAATAAGTCTGGAAAAGTGTGGAAAAGAGACAACTATGGGGGATATGATGGAGGTTTATAAAATCATGACTGATGTGGAGAAAGTAAATAAGGAAATGCTATTTACTCCTTCTAATAGCACAAGAATTAGGAGTCACCAAATTAAATTAATAGGCAGCAGTTAAAAACGAACAAAAGGAAGTATGTCTTCTCATAGTGCATAGTCAACCTGTGGAACTCCTTGCCAGAGGATGTTGTGAAGGCTAGGACTATAATGAGGTTAAAAAAAGAACTAGATAAGTTCATGAAGGATAGGTCCAACAATGGGTATTAGTCAGAATAGGCAGGAATTGCTGTTTGCCAGAGACTGGGAATGGCTGACGGGATGGATCATTTGGTGATTACCTGTTCTATTCATTCCTTCAGAAGTACGTGGCATTGGCCACTGTTGGAAGACTGGGCACTGGTCTAGTTGGAGTATTGGTTTGACTCAATACAGCCGTTCTTATGTGTTTGCAAATTGATTGATTAATTATTTTCTCCATTATGTTTCTGGGTACTGATGGTAAGGTGACAGGTCTGTAATTCCAAGGGTTGTGTTTATTTTTCTTTTTATAGATTGGCACTGTATTTGCCCTCTTCCAGTCTTCTAAAATCTCTTCTGGTTTCCATGAGTTTTTGAAGATAATTGTTAATGGCTCAGTTATTTCCTGTCAACTCCTTGATTATTCTATCTAGGTTGTATTTTGTCAAGCTCTGGCAATTTAAAGACATCTAACTTTTCTAAGTAATTTTAAACTTGTTCTTTTCTTGTTTTAATCTCAGATCCTACCTCTTTTTCACTGGTGATCACTATGTTAGACATTTATTACTGCTGACCTTTCTGGTGAAACGGAAACAAAAAAGACATTTAGCACTTCCATCATTTCCACATTTTCTGTTACTGTCTTTCCCCTCTCATTGAGTAAGGGGTCTATCTTGTCCTTTCTTCATGTCTCTAAGTAGTTTAATCTCTCTCTCTCTCTCTCCCCCCCCCCCCTTTCTAATTTTGTCCCCACAGGCTTGTGTTTGTTTATATTCATCCCATTGTAGTTTGACCCCATTTTCACTTTTTGTAGGATATTTTTGTGTTCCAGATAATTAAAGATCTCCTGGTTAAGCCAGGATGCTCTTTGCCATATTCCCTATCTTGCCTATACACTAGGATGGTTTGCGCTTGTGCCCTTAATAATCTCTCTCTGAAAAACTGCCAACTCTCTCAAACTGTTTTTCCCCTTAGACTTGCTTCCGATGGAATCTCACCGACCAGCTTCCTGAATTTGCTATGATCATGTGTTTTGTTTTTATCACATGTTTTAGCAAAACTAATTTAAGAATGATGTATGGAATTTTACATTTTTTTATTAGGATTATTTTATGGAGGGAGCCATAGGACACTTGCTGTAGCAGGCGCCATTGTCTCCACTCTTCCAGAGCTCAGGTAGGAGACTTTGGGGAAGAATTTCACTAGTGGCTATTAGGTTCCTAATGCTCACTGAGTTTCAGTGGGAGGTAGGTGTCTAGCTGCCACTTGTGCTTCTGAAAATGTCCCCTGTTGTGCGTACCTGACTCACAATGCCTTCTGTGCTGCTGCATTGCCCCCAGTGTGAGGCTGTGTCTTCAAAGTATAAGCAAAGCTTTGATAATGAATGCAGTTGGACTTTTAAGCATCCTCAAAAGACGCTCTGTCCAAGTTCACATTTATATTGGTTTAATTAAAGATGGTTTGACCCTTGTAGGTTTGTATAAAAATTTGCACTGTATAAAAGATCACTACACTTTCATCCAAGAGAGTATCATCAAAACTGAATGTAGCACTATTGTCTTGAGCCTGGGTGTCACCACTTGGTGTATGTATTGCTTTTAATTTCATTTAATCAAATTAAAGGAAGTCATAATATAGTATGACATAACCCATTAGGAGACCCTCTTGTGGAGATATAAAAATATAGTATATAGAAATGTGAATTCAAAAGACTTTCCTTAGTTTTAATAGCAAGTCAGGTTTTATTTCTGTCACTATAATTCTCATCTGAGATGCAGTAAAACTCAGCACCTTTCCAAGCCCTCATGATATATAACATTTTGTTTTGTAATAAAAATAACACCCAGCACTTATCATCAGTAGATCTCAAAGTGCTTTACAAAGGAGGTCAGTATTCCTATTTGAAAGATGGGGAAATTTAGGCACAGAAATGCAAATTAAGTTGTTCCAGGTCAGGGCCGGCCCAAGGGTTTTTGGTGCCCTAGGTGAACTATTACTTTGCCTCCTCCCCCCCATGTTATAAGACAGTGGTCTTCAATCTTCATTGGATCAGCGCCCAGTTTTTCAATATTTTCACATTTGCAGTAAGTTTACCGCCCGCCTACATAAATTGTTACTTTTTATAAATTGCCACTGTCGTTAAATTATTAATTGTTACATTGTCGTACTGTTAATCGTTAATTATAATTTTCAATTTATTTAAATTTTAAACGCAGATGTTTTAAATAGGATGTCAAACAAATGTCATTCAAACAAAATTTATTCATAATTCATACAAACTTATTAATTTTTATAAATTACAGCCGGATGAGCATGGCCATTATTGCCTTCCTTCATTTTTGTAACACCCACCAAAAATCACAAAATGCCCACTAGTGGGTGGTATCGTCCAGGTTGAAGACCACTGTTATAAGAGAGAACATATTAATATTTTTTTAAATAGAGAAAAAAATTCACTTCCATCTAATTTGGCACCCCTTAAAGCCTGGTGCCCTAGGCGACTGCCTAGTTCACCTCTGTGGTTGGACTGACCCTGCCCCAGGTTGTACAGTAGTAAAGGTAGGAATAGATTCCAGGTTTCCTGACTCTAAGTCCAGTGCTTTATTCACTAAACCACATAAGTATCTGACTTAAAAAAATAGATAAGTATCTTCCTTAGTAATGTCCCTAAAGATTGTTTGAATGACTTCAGGATCAAAGTTCAAAGGAGTGCACTATGTATTCACAGTTTGAGCCACAGAAGTAGTAAATGCCTCAGTGTTTGCTTTATATCTTGACTCAAGGTTCATTGTTTACAATATAACTTTTAAAGATTCCTCACAAATTTGGTAGGTGTGTCAACTCTTCCACAGAAGAAACTGAGGACCAACAAGAGGAACAGTTCACAGCTATAGAAGAATCATGGCTAGTAATAGCAGCTTGCTTCTCCACTGACAATAAAAACAGATCAGTACTTTTCAGTTGGCCTTTAGCTTTCCCAGGAGTCTTTTGCTTTTCTTCTTTAAAGAGCCAGAATATCAAATACCCCAAATTAATAAAAATAAACCGTAACTAGGTTACAAAAACTAAAGTAAAACAGAGACGGCCTGATTTTCATTTACATTAAGATCAATTTATAAAGCTCTGGCAATGTAAAGACCTTATAAATGAGAATCGGGCCCTAGATTTTCAAGAATATTGGGTCTTACATTCCAATAAACTATAAAAGAAGACGACAACTCAAGGGAACTGAGCTCAAAACCACTAAGTAATTAAAAGCGTCCACATGCAACTGTCACTCCAAGATTGTCAAACCACTCGTGATACCTTCAAGCAAAGTCATTTTGGCATATACCAACCATTGACATCAGCCCCCTTTCGCCATGGTCTTCAGTCAGAGCTGCTTAAAAGAACAATTGACTGCTCTCATTCAGTGTCTTCCATTGAGGTTGATTACCTTCTATCTGTGATTTACCCTGGCAGAACCACCAAAGCCATCTTCATTAGAATAAAAGCTAATGTAAGCACGTGAAGGCATTAGTGTAGATAGCAGGGTAAAATGCGTATTACTGAAAAATGTTATGTGCATTCTGTAGCTATGCCTTTAGTTTTAAAAATATCTAAATGTGATACGAGTCTCAGATCTGGCTTTATTTACATAAAATATTTACAAATGAAGCAAGACAAGTTCACAACTTTAAAATGTATTTTCCTGTTAGATTAATCTTTTCATATGCTAACCACATTACAAGTAAACATTTTCATAGTCTCTGCTACATGAATGTGGCTAAAAGCTTACTTGTTATTTTATAGTTACAGCATTTCAAATGTATCTCTTTTTGACATGGTTAGGCAACCTGCCAGTTTTACCACTAAATTATAGCAGAGAAAACACTCAGAAGAATTTGATTAGTTTTCTTCTTTCTCTCCGGATGTAAGGAAGGCAAATTTATGTTGAAAATGGGTCAAGTTCTGAAGAACTGCAAATATCCATATTTGTAGTGTTAAAATGTATGCACGTTTTTGGAATTATATCTTATTTCTAACACTGCTTTATATTAGCACTGTTTTTTATTATTATTTTTATCAATGTCATCTACAGAAATGATTGAAAAACACAAAGCCAGAGAAAAGCTGAGATGTTGGGCTGTGAAGTTCATGGAACTGGTAATGAGCAATGGAATCTTTCCCACCCTAGTTCTATAGTGACTTTAATCTTAGGATCTGAAATTCTTTACAAATGTTAATTAATTAAGTCACATAACATCCCTGTGAAGTAGTTAAGATTATTAATATTTTACATTTGGGGATGCTGCAATATGGAGAGGTTAAGTGATCTTCACAAGGAGAAGCAACAAATCAGTGATAGAAATGGGAAGAGAAACTCGAGCTCCTGATTCTTTACATTCCCCTTCTGTAATTTCTAGAAGAGTGGTTTCCAACCTTTTTGGGGTTTGAGGGTCACAGCTATCATATTTACAACCCTGAAGGGCCACCAGTCTCCGCCAGCAGGGATCCCTGCAGCCAGATGGAAGAATTTCAGCAAGGAGGCTGGCTCCTTGTGTATCTCCTGTCTCCTGGGCTGAAGCAGGGAAATTGCACACATCCTGTAACCCTGTGCACTCCACCTGGGTGCCTAGGTAGTGGCTTCTTTCTTCAGCCATGGGGACAGAAGATCAATGCGCTCCTCCCTCTGGCTCCAGCAGGAGCTGCAGCAAGCACTACAGCAACTATGGACCTAGGCAGAGTGCTTTGCCGTCCTTCCTTGTACAGATGGGAGGGGAGCGCTGATTTCCCATCCCCCGTGACTGAAAGGGGTCTTTTAGCTCTGTGGAAACATGCTCTGCCTGGGTCCTTAGGCAGGAGGTCCCTTCTGCAGCTAGCAGGAGGGGAACCATGGGCCACTTTGAAAGCCCCAGCAGACCATTTTTAGCCCTCAGGCCACGGGTTGGGAGCCACAGTTCTAGGACATCCTTCTTCTACGTCACCAATTTGAGTTTAGTTACTTAGTTTGGTGAATTATGGATAGTAGTGACCAAATATTCCTGTTAGCTCAGATGGCTCTTTGGTAGCCCATATTCAATGAGTTATTATTTGGGGTAGTGTTTTCATAGATTTATAGGCTTTAAAGAGAGACAGTACTATTGTGATCATCTAGTCTGTCCTTGTGTACAACTCGGGACAAGCAATTTCACTCATTAATTCCTGCATCAAGCCCATATCTCATGGTTGAGCAAGAGCTTAATTTTTGGAAGACAAATGTAATATAATGACATAGCTATTACTGGACATTAGCACTAAATGGCTTGCTTGCTGTTAGATG
The DNA here is from genome assembly GCA_007922175.1 of Pelusios castaneus. Classification (NCBI taxonomy): domain Eukaryota; kingdom Metazoa; phylum Chordata; order Testudines; family Pelomedusidae; genus Pelusios; species Pelusios castaneus. The sequence continues at coordinate 40,405,180 of ML685766.1, forward strand.
GTGTACTCTCTCCATGTCACAGTGGTGGTGCAACAATAGGGTGGTGTAAAGAAGCTAGCCATTGCTTATATTGTGCATATTTTGTGGAAACATTTTAGTAGCTAGTGTTATCTACCTGTCACCTTTCAGAGACAGCACTTTAAAACAAGTAACTGTTTAAGTCAAAGTGTAAACAGCAACAAGAATATATATTTTCAATGTCAGAATGAATTTAAATATTTATAAACTGAAGGTTCAAATCTTCAGCTCTTATTGAGGTGCAGGAGAATTAAGCCTGTTACTTCAATTAAGATTGAGTTAGTTGTGTTCAGTTTATAGATTGTGACATTAAGTAGTGCTGTATGTGTGCAAAAGAAAGTCTTTAAAATCATGGTGTTGTCATTTATGTGAGATTACACACAAGAATGAAATAAAATATAATGAGTATGAGACAGTCATGAAGTACAAGAGTCGGTTAGTCTGAAAAAAAGATTTAATGGCTTTAGAATAGCTGGCACAAGGGTTCCAGACCACAATTCATGTGGGTGACATTTTGGATGACGCCAGAGCAGATGACAAAGTCCCCTGTCTGTCTGTCTATCTATTTTGAAGAGTGGGGCTATAATTTATGTACTTACAAATTTGTTTGAAAAAGTGCTTACATAGGTTCCATGTGCTTGTCCAAACAGTAAAAATATAAAGGAAATACAGCCCTTCTCTGTGTCAGCATTCTGGTGACTTAACAACCCACCCTGGTCTTCACTCTTATAGATATGGTTATCACATAACCACTCAATGGAATTACAGGCTGATGATTCTCTGTTGCTTATTCATGCTATGTAAATCTTGTGTGCAATCAGGGTTTGTCTATACTGCAGTGTAGACTATGCCAGTTGACTTGGGTTTGAGCAGCTCAGGTGTTTGTTTAATTGCCACATAAATGTTCTGGTTTGGGCTGCAGCCTGAGCTCTGGGACCCTTCTACTTCTCAAGGTCCTAGGATGCAAGCTCTAGAATGAATGTCTACACTGCAATTAAACAGTCCCTTAGCCTGGCTGAGTTCCATAGCTGGAGACAGCTGGCATGGGCCAGCTGCAAGTTTTTAATCGCAGTGGAGACATGTCCTGAGGGTCTGGTCTAAAATTATGTTAGTTGGTATACTCCCATCAACGTCAGTGGGCTTTGAATCAGATCCTATCTGAGGAATAAAGTTAATGAGCACACTTGAATTTAGTCATAGATTCATAGAGCCAGAAGGGACCTTGCTATGATTTAGTCTGATGCTTGTATAACACAAGCCATAGAACTTCCCTAAAATAATTCCTAGAGCATATCTTTTAGAAAATCCTTTGATCTTGATTTAAAAATTGTCCGTAGTTTTCAGTTGTGATTCACCAAATTTACAGATTGGGTGAACAGTATCTGAGATATACTGAATCTTCAAACCACACTCTTTATAGTATTTAGAAGTTGATCATAGCTATACAACTAATAACACTGTCAGAGAGGAGGGAGTACAGAGAGGATAGGTTAGGTACTATAAACACAGAATAATTATGTTTAAGTAGGACAGTAAAAATATCCACATTTACTGCTTTTATTAATGTATACCATGCATCCTTGGGAAAAGTGACCTGTAAGAGCCTTTTTTTTAATGTCCTCATGTTAATGTGATCTTGCTTCCATTGATGTGAATGGTAAAACTCACATAGGCTTCTGTGGTGTAGGATCATGTCCTGAAGGCTGCAATCCTGGAAACATTTCTTCATGGAGGTAGTCCCTATTCATACAAGTATTCCTATTGCAGCAAATGAGATTACTTATAGGATGTGAGTAAGGATTTCTTACACGAGAAAGGGTTTGCACAGGATCATAACCTAAGTGTATATCTTACAGATAGGTTTGGAGTGTGTCCATGCCTAACAGCTTCTGTACATAGGAAATCTTCAGTTATCCTCTAATATATAGTGTACTGACGAGCACTGCTTTAAAAAAAAAACCATTACAAAAAAGCATAAGAGGATAGAAAGCTACAGTAAAACTAGCCAGTTTTCAGTCCACTCTTCAAAGAACTTGCAGTTCACATTACAAAAACAGGCGAGCTCCTAATGGATAGTAACCAAAGCACTATTAATAAAATTAAACAAAAATACACACTCTTGCCTTCCATCCAGTGGTAGAAGGGAGAGAAGAATGAAAAGTTCAATGGCATTTGGATTATATAATGGATTTATGTCACACCATAAGGTGATCAGATACTACATGATGACAAGTATGCAAGCATCCCATAGCACACTTTTTATAAAGGGATATAAATAAAGTTAATGAACAATTATTTTCTGCTCCCTTTAAATACATTTCCTCTTCCTTCTATGACTTTAAAGTGGTGACATCTAAACAATTGATTCTACAACATGAAATGCTGTATATAGAAATATAGAACTAGGAATAATCAGCCATGCAAGGCACTTGACCGGCTGATAATCCCTCACTGTTTATGATTAAGTAATAAAGATAGAAGTGCAGGGTATTTCCTGGGGATTAATAACGAGTAGGGAGGAGTTAATGGCCTGAGGTGCGGCTGAGGGCCATTAACCCCAGCTGGTCATTAATCCTCATTATAAAGCACTACAGCTCAGCTCACTAAACACAGCAAAGGACAAACCACTCCTCTAAGCATCCTAAACTAAGTCTGTTCACTTTAGAAATATATTAGAACCTGAACTGTCTAAGTTTTGGATTAGGTTTTATAGTTTTCACTGAGGCAAAACTCCCATTCATGGTAGATTTGTCTAACTTACAATTGAGTAAGACAGTAGGACTGGGTTATTCATGTGTAAATGGGAGCAGAAATTGTAGCAGCAGTAATATGGGCCTTGACAAGATGCAGCTAGAGAAAATGAGAGCATGTAGGATATTCCATTACTGAATTGGAGGTGGTGAAGAGAGGGGGGTGAGTTTAAAAAAAAAAAAATCAAGTTCTTAAAAATAAATGTACTATCAAATAACATGCTACAATTTAATAATCAATTCTTCTGTGGGCTGTAATTTCTTGGTCTAATTTCAGTTGTTGGGTTTAATGTACATGGGTGCTGGTGCTGGCCTATGATACACAGGAGGTTGGTACATCTACTTCTGGGGTTAGGCAGAGGTATTCCAGGGGGTGTACATCAACTCATCTAGGGTACGTCAACACTGGAGCCTTAGGTTGACTTAAGGACAGTTAAGTCGACCTACAGACTGCTGCGTCCACACTGGGTGCTTATTAGATCAACTTAAGCGCTTCCTTAAGTTGACTTAAAAACCACCACCTCTTAAGGTGGACCTAAGGCTTAAGTCGACCGTGTTAAGTTGACTTAAGCCAATGTAGATGGGGAATAGCCCTTAAATCGACCTAATTGGTCTCCAGGCACCCTCGCAGAGTTCCTGGCCACTCCTTTGTCGACCTAGCACCTGCCAGTGTGGACGCAGGGCTGTGGAGTCTCTAAGTCGACTTAACAAGGTCGACTTTAAGTTGACTTAAAGTCAACCTTGGTTAAGTCGATTTAACAGAGCCTCCAGTGTAGATGTACCCCTAGATTTTCGCCTAGTTCTAAAACATGCTACATAAAAAGCACTAGTGAAGACAGTCAGGGCTGTCCCTAGGGGGGAGCAGGGCCCAGGGCCAATTGGCCTAAGGGGGGCCCCACCCCATCCAGGAGGGGGGAAGGGCGGGACAAGGCAGCCCGCTCTGCTCCCAGGGCCCTGGCTGAGGCCGCTGCACCAGCCACAGCCCCCCAAGGCTGCCAGCGGCAGGGAGGCGGCCCCAGCTGAGGCTGCAGCCACGAGCTGGCCCCGGCCAAGGCCACTGCCGCCCCGGCCCCGGCCGGGACCCCAGGCTGCTGCTGGTGCCCCGGCCAGGGACCCAAGACTGCCGCTGGGAGCTGGCCTCGGCCAAGGCCACGCCACTGGCAGGTGCCGGCCCTGGGTGGGAACCGGACAAGGCTGCGGCCCCAAGGCTGCTGCTGGGAGCTGGCCCCACCCAAGGCTGCCACCGCCGGTGGGAGCTGGCCGTGGCCGAGGCTGTGGCTGGCTCTGGCCAGGAGCTGGCTGCAGCCAGGGACTCTAGGCCGCCGGCGCCCTGACCACCACTGGGGAGGCACCCTCACTTGAGGCCACCGCCACCGGGAGCTGGCTCTGGCTGCAGGCTGGTCCATGTGGGGCAGCAGGCCGGACCACTGTGCCCAAAGAAGCCTGGCCCCACCCCTGCCCCACCCCTGGGCCTGCCTGCTCTGCCCTGGGGCCAGGGAGGGCCTGCCCAGAGGCTGGGTGAAGCACTCCCGCTCTGCCCTGCTGCTTTCAGCTTGCAGCTGAAGGCAATAGGGAACAGGGCAAAGTGCAACCATGGGGGGAGCCCATATAACCCACATAACCGCGGGGCCCGGGGAGATTGCCCCGTTTGCCCCCCACAAGGACGGCCCTGAAGACACTATACACTAAAATTTCATACAACTTGTTTTACATTGTACTATACACTGAAATGTAAGTAAAGTATTTATATTCTAATAATTTTATTTTATAATTATATGGCAAAAATGAGAAAATAAGCAATTTTTCAATAATAATATTATGTGACTCCTGTATTTTAGTTTAATTTTTTAAGATGAAAAGGGTGCAGTAGTCTGGAAAGATTGAGAACCACTGGACTAGATTATCTGGTGGCATTTTATGACCTTAAACTCAAGCTTTGTTTGCATTTTATACTGAATACATTTAAAAGGGCTCTCCTGCTTCTTTTATTCTGAGATTATAAAGTACTCTCATTAGACAGTTCCAAAAGCCACTCCAATATGGTTTGTAGTAATTGGTATATAAAACATCTATAATTGCAGAGTCCTTATAAATATAACAAAATTCCAAGTGTTGCAGTTATTGTTACTATTATAAAGGTAAATGTTGGGAACAAGAATTTTAAAATGTATTGCTTTGATGATACATGCAAGAAATGTATATCACTGTATTGCACTGGATATGTCAAAATTAATGGTCAACTCATTGGGCAGATCATGTAGTTGTCATGACATCCACCATATAATACAATTAAAAAAAAAGACTGCAGGTTCTTTGCTCTTAAACACACTGATTTTAGTAAAAAATTGAACTTCCTAAGAATATTGTTTCATTCAGACTTAAAATGTGTTGTCAATTACATCAGTACAAAGCCTATTAATCCATGGGCTTGCATGATGAAACTGAGGAGAGAAGCTAGCCCTTTATCCTTGCTAATGAAAAGTACTGAGAACTTTTTAATATGCTGTTCACTTTTTGAATCTAAACAACTGCTTTAATTTGCTGAAACAGTCTGACCTGATCCTGTGACTTACAATGCCCTGAATTTATTTTCCTCCCATTCTGTAAGTTCTCCATCTTCAAATATCTAATGAAGTAGGATTTTTCTCCCACGAAAGCTCGTGCATTAAATAAATTTGTTAGTCTTTACAAGTGCCACAAGACCCCTTGTTTGTTTTACTTAGAACCTGATTCTTTACAGCCTTGCACCTTGTGGAATCCAAGGGTTGGCAACCTTTACTGGCCCCTGTGCCAGCCCTGCTTCCCGCACCCTCAGCAGGTGCCGGGGTGGGGCCAGGAGGTGCCAGTGGCAGGGCCAGCAGGGGACTGGAACTCCTGCACACAGAGGCTCATTTTCTCTGCTGGCCCCACCCTCCAATGGGGTCTGGGGCCACAAGAGCTGCACATGTCTGGTGGCTCCTGCTGGCCCCGCCCCTCAGCAGGACCTATTGCTGTTGGGGGTGGGGTCAGCAGGAGCCACTGCATGCACATGGCTCTTATGGCTCTTACGGCCATAGGCCCCACATAGGGGGAGGAGGGGGCTGCCAGGGGAGAGCAGCCGCAGGGCTGGGAGTCCTGCATGCTGCTCTGAATGGGCGTGTGTGCCATGTTCAGCACGCATGCCTGGGATTCCCGACCCCTGGTGTAGTCAGATGGTACCAATCAGAATAGAATTTTTCCACCCACTTTTCCCAAAAGTAAATAACTGCATAAGATGCATTGCAATGGAGAACCAGGCCTTATGGATTTGCCCTGAATATATATGAAGGCCCTGCTTTGGCCCACTGATGTAAATGGAGGTTTTGCCTTTTGATGTAAGTAGGATTTGATTCCTACAGTCCTCTTTAAAAAACAAAACAATCTCAGCCTCTTCCCCCCCTCCCCCCGCTTCCTGCATATGCACTGATAATCTGTCTGGAAAACTACTTAAGTCATTTGGAGTCCTGTGACAGAGAGTAATAGAAATTAGCACTTTACCTCTTCAAAATGGACACTACTATAAACAGGTGAACTACAAGTCGTTCAAGAAGAGCCTATCACCTTTAATTATAAGGACTGCTACTCTTCCTATGTGACTGGGGTTGAATGACAAGATCATTATGGAGTCAGGGTTCAATCCTGCATCTATATATTCCCTACACATGTAGCCATGTATACCATGTAAAAAAGGTTGATAGGACCAAGCTCTTTATTCTCAGCCAGCTGGAACCATCACCCACTGCTACTGCCTTTTAAACCTACTTCTTGCTATGACATTGCAGTTTAATACATTTTCTATTTCTGCTGACTGACAGTTAGGGCCGTGTTCAGGTTTCTTTCTCCCACTCTCATTAATAAGCCTTAAATCCCATCATCATAATTCAAACCAACAATACCCGCTACATTAAAAAAATGCTGAAGTAAAACAAACAAATCCTCTGTTGTTGCTTGAAAATCGCATTACCTTGAGAGCCCATTTCAGTCTGCCCTCTGTTTTGAGGCACGTAAATGCAAATCATACTATGTTGCAATCTGATGAGCTGGCCTTAGGCAAAGAACAACAAGTTGCCTTAAATTCTTAGACTGCTTCTGCCCAATGTCAAACCCCAGTTTTGCAAGGAACCCCCCATCCCGGTTAGATTTTGAATAAGCAAACCCCAGAAAGCTGCCTGTGGTCGGTCTCTCCCATTCTGCAAAAGCACTGGGAGGGAGATGATTGTCCCAGGGCAAGTTTGAGCCACCGGTGCCTCCTCTACCTAGTACGGCCAGAGCGAAAAGCTGCACCTGTTGAAGTCAGCGTAGGAACTGCAGCTGTCGCATGCCAGTCTGGAGCTGAGGAAAGACCTGGCTCGTGCTGATTTCTGGGAGATGCAAGGGGAGGGGGCTGCAGTCGCCCCAACACGCTGCAGGGAAGAGGTTGGCTGCATGAGGACGGTGCAGACCGTCCTTGGCTTATCTGTAAGGCCTGGGAAGCTGTGGAAAGCCCAGCCCACTTCCTCCACCTGCCTGCTCATGAGCTGCATCACTCCTTCCTTGCAAGTATCCACTTCTTCAGTAGCTGTATGAGGGGTGACACTCTGGGGAATGCTTCAAAGGGACTGGGGTGCACCTATTGTTAGTCTGTACGGAACAGTACGGCTGGCATAGCACAGAGGAGAGTGGCGAACAGGCTGCTAGTGTCAGGGAGCTGACAGCCAGTTAAGCACAAGCAACAATGAAGCACCTCTAACTCTCCATGGAGATGGGGAAGGTAACAAGGTGACTCACACTCTTGGGTAGACTGACAGCCGTCAGGGCGGGGTCTCAAGTTTTTTTTTTAGCCTCTTTCTCAGAGGTAGGAATTAGAACTGAATAGTTACACCTCCCCATGAACTCTCTGTAAACAGACCTTTTGTGCTGGGGGAAAGAGGGGGTTGAATGTGATAAGAAGCCCCAGAGAGTTAAAAAGTCTAGTAAGGTTTTGTGTAGACAGAAGTATTTCCCTTTCTGTAGTCTGGCTGCTGTGAAGCCGCTGAATGTTATTTTTACTTCAGGAATAGTTGAGCATACTTTACTAAATGTTTTGAGGTTGCCTGGCATCTTGGGGATGCTATTTTTCCGCAGGAATGCAAGCATCCTCTTTTCATTCTTATTATTGTGGCTACAGCGGCTTTGGGGCAATGGCTTGCATTGCATTTTTCAGTTCTAGCTGTCAGCAATACTAGGCCCGTTTCTATGGTCAGATGCTTACTGAGATCCAGTTCTTAAAAATGTTTTTGGAATACGAGGCGTCTTGTAATTCTAACTTGTCTTGTATACTATCTAGGTTTCTGGATAGTAAACCCTCAATCTGCTTTTAAAAGGCTTTTCTTTTCATTTTTTTTCCTACTCTCTTTCTCCTGGTATGCAGGGTTATTCAGAATGGGGGAAACTCTCTCTTTTCCTCATTTTCCAAGACTGGAGTTTTCTTTTCGGTTTTGATATGTTTCCATTAACTGTAATGGTCCACTATTTTTTCTTCCTGTACAATGCTAGGTGGTTGGAGCTAGTTTTATTCCATTGGTGTGCCTCTGTGCTTGGCTGCTTCACTGCCCTGCTGTGAGGTAGAGATTAATGTTGCAGCACAAACCGTGACACAGCTCTACACATACACAAATACATAAACTCATCACCACAGCCTGTATACATAACTCAAAGGCTATGTCTACACTTACAAAAGTTAGTTCGAATTAGTTAATTTGAACTAACTAATTCGAACTAATTTTAGTTAGTTTGAATTAACTTAATTCGAACTAGCACGACCCAACTATAGAATGCTAGTTCGAACTAAGCAAGTGCCACACATGGCACTTGCTTAGTTCAAAATAGTCAGTTGCATTAAGGTCAATGTGCTGGTTACTTTGAACTAAGCAATTAGTTCGAACTAACATGACCATATTGATTTAATTCGAACTAACTAGTTCGAATTAAGGGTTAGTTTGAAGTAAAACGAGGTTTTACTAATTCGAACTAACTTTTCCTTAATTCGACTTAAGGAACTGCTTAAATTGAATTAAGGAAACTCAAGTGTAGACGCAGAGTAAATTTAGTCGAATTAAGCCTGCTTAAGTGGACTTTATTTACAAGTGTAGACGCACCCTTAATGACTATCAACAAGCTTTCATAAAAGACCTTACTCAACATTTTTATACACAATAACACTATATATACCACTTCAACTGCTTACTCTTTGGGGTTCAGATACCTTGTTCTCACCCTGAGGTATCTTTATTCTGATTGTCACAGAGGTCACTGCCAGTTAGAGCAGTCCAGAGGTACAAAGGTAGTTTCTACCCACCTATACTTGTCTTCTGTGAAGTGCAGCACAGAATCTAGCCCACATAGTCTAATGTTCCAGTTAAAGGTAGATAATATGGAGTCCATGGGATTGAAGGAGAAGGTGGACAGTGAGAAAAGTCAATTCATATTGTATGTCCTCTTCTAGCATCCCTGTTTTAAGTGTGTAAACCTTGAAAAAGGTGAAAGTTAATCTCTCCATAGTGTTTGCATCACATATCATTCATTGACTCATATTCTGCACATTCATTTTCTTCATCTTTTGACAAGACCAGTCCATTGCCTCCAGCTTTTTTTATGTAGTTCAAAAAAGTCATCAGCTTGGTTTTATGTTTCAGCTATTTATTTATTACCCTGCAGTACCAAACATTCACCTTTCCCCATCCTGTTGCTGAATGCCTATGACTCTGCTGTAAAAAAATATTTTTTAAAGCCGATGTCTTACTGTTGGTACTGCTGTTCATTTTCAGAAAGGCTAGCCATGAAGTCTTGATATTTTTTCTTGACCCCAGATCTGTAGCTTGAAGCAGACATATTCTAGTTGTTTAATTGCTTAACAGCTTTTATTTTTTAGTAAGCAATGTAAAACAGATGTTAGATTATTGCATAATACCTTCTATTTTTTTTCTGATCTACAGATCTTTCCTTATATACTTGCATTAAATATTCTTTCTTATTTTTTGCATATTCCTCCTGGATCACATTCCTTACTCTCCATGTTCACGTCTCTGATTATGAATTTAGACCCCTTACAGATTTGAACAAATGCAAGGTAGCTCAGTTCTTTCTGTTTAACATTGTGTTTTTCTTTCTATTCTGGGTTTTCAAATATCTACTCCCAATAGAAGGGGAAGAATTTTGGTCAGATAATGCTCTTGATTCCTCTCTCTCACACTCTCGTGGCTTCAGTGTACAGTAGCTTTATTGACTGCAGTGGAGCTACTCTTGATTTATGTTTATATTAGAAGAGAAACTACCAATATTCCTTTGTCTGAGTAAATATTTCAACATCAGTGGAACCTTTTCGGTTCAAGGGCCAGAAATATAATTTTTAGAACCCTGAAGGGCCACCATTTTATTTAATTACATTTACATCAAAATTAAATTAATTATATTCAAATTAAATTTTAATTAAAATTAATAGAAATCAATTAATTAAATTTAAATACTTTTAAAGTTAAATAGACTCGTGGCCATTCAGGATTGTAAAAATTATATTTGTGGCTCTCGAGCCAGAAAGATTTTTAAATTTTTTTGAAAAAAACAAAGTTTTTTTAAAAGGGGGCAGGCAGGCGCTGGATGCCCATGAACAGGGCCAGTTTGTGGGCAGGCGTGTGGGTCCTAGCAACAGTGTGCTCCTGCTCCCCCTCCCCTGCTGCGGCCATGCCAGCCCATGGCCCCCTGTCAAGCCGTGCTGCTTGTGGCACCTCCAGCACCCAGCATGCCCCACAGCTGCACCGGCCGACCCCTCCCTCTCCAGCTGTGCCATGCCGGCCCCCGCCCCCCCCTCCACCCTCAAAGCACGCTCCCCAGCCATGCCGTGCTGTGCCGGCCTGCATCCTCCCCTCCAACTCCCCACCCCCGCACGCCCCCCAGCTGTGCTGGCTTGCAGCCACGCCTGCAGCCCCTGGAGCCCTGCCCAGGACCAGAGAGGAAGCGGGCGGCCACAGCAGGGCTCCCAGCTGCGCGCTGGGATTGGCTTCTAGCCAGCAGCCGGGCAGCGCGGGCCATTTTAAAAAGCCCCATGGGCCACTTTTGGCCCGCAGGCCTGTGGTTGAGAAGAACCCCTGTTCAACATGATATTTCAGTTCCCCAGACAAACTTGAATGTTTTTCACATATGAATGTAAATGTATTTCAAGATTCTTGCAGTACACATTTCTACTACTACTTCTCTTCCACTACTTCTTAGGTCTTGTCTATACTGAAAATACTATGTCGATCCTCGTGGATCGATGCAGTGGGCTCGATTGAGCGGCCAGTGTAGACCCGCTCAGTCGATCCCAGAAGTGCTCTCCGGTCGACTCCGTAACACCACCCCTCCAAGTAGAGTAATGCTGTGTCAATGGGAGAGCCCTTCAAGTCGACACATCTGACTGAAGACCTAGAGGTAAGTCAAAATAAGTAAGTTGACGGGAGATATGCATTCTGCAGTACGCAGATTGTGTATCTCCCGCTGACTTAGCTCTGTAGTGTAGACCAGGTCCTAGGCTACTTTTCATTCCATCAAGTTAAAGGGCTTTTCACAGTTTAGAGCCCTTTTTTCCCCTCAAGGGTGTGTTGTATTTGGCAGTTCTTACCACGATATGAATCACTGACAGTTAGTTTAATGAGTGATTGTTACTTCTGGGCTTCCAGCTGTGTGTGATTTCCACCCCCATTGATTTGGTTTGACTGAAATGGAGAAGAGACTAGAGCGTGGTTCACATTTCACAAGAAAGCCTTCCTTCCAATTCAGAAAAGGCAAATTTCCTGTTTGCGCCATCCAGAGTAAAACACTAACAAACAAACTGCCACATATTAAGAGACAGAACATTCTAGTGAATAGGATGGACTAAAATTCACTATAGAAATAAGCAGACATAGCTCACCGAATAACTGAATTTGGTTAGTGTCTTAGATGAATTTGGCCTGTCAGGATGACAACTGGGAAAAATATCAGTCTTCCACAGAGGCTGCAAGGAATCCAGATGTGAATTTGCTGTGTCTTTGAATCTGATACACACAGATAGTGCCTCTGCACATATGTAGTAACAAATGTTTCAGGCATGAGAGACAGAGGTAGACCATGTCAATGAGCAGCAGCCTCCACCTGTAGTATGGAGGAACTTCCTAGAGAAGTGCTATGGCAGATGAAGTGGATTTTTTTTTTTTCATTTGACTGAGGGAAGCAACTAGGATTGCTGTATGCTCTGTCGCAGATAACTTTCAGATAAGAAAGAAGTTAGCTTTCTTCCATTGTCTCCTGAGCAAGTGTTAAAGACAACTGCAGCATTTATATCTCCCCTAAGTGGCAAGATTGTTCTTGGCTAATGATGCTAGCCACTCTAAAAAGTGTAGTGGTGGGAGCATGCTCCTTGTATGTCTGTTTGCTCTGACAGATTAGAGTTCCTCCTGGTGGTGTGGCTTACATCTAATCCAGCACTAGTTAATGCCTTAAAAGCACATTTGAGCCCATAAATAGTTCAGAGAAGACAGAATGCCTGTTCTCACTTCTGATTCAACTGTCACCTACTCCTGTGTAAATCAAGATCAAATTCTGGTCCAAAAAGGTGTAAATATTATAAGACATTAATGTATTTTGTTAATGAAAATTCCAGTCACTGGTGAGGAACCCACATCATTTATAAAGCATATGATAGAAGATCTAATATGCTGATCACCATACAGTATATCATAAAGATTCAATGGATACATACATTTTGTAATCTATGTATATAATTAGTTGATTATGGTGTTAAGTCATATATTCATATACCATTGATTAACTGGAACTCATATCTTCAAACCATTTCAGACAATAAATGAATTTTTCTCAACAAGGTTTAGGCATTTATTTAAATTGTGAGGCAGTGCGACCCTTTCCTGTGAGAAAGATAAGAAATCAACATATGCTATTATTGAGCCTCACTTTTGAAACAACAAAGTGAAGATAACCATGAAAAGCAATTGATAGTCTTGTACAGGTTGAAATAGATATATAACTAGAGAAGCAGAATGCTTCCATGTGGGGCTCTTTGGACTACATCTTTGGCACTGTAGAGATTCCACAGTGGCTCATAAAGCCAATGTTGCCAGCTTTACATCACCGGATATTGGAAGCAGGAAGTGATGGGAAAGAATTGTGTGAGGACAAGAAGGGTCTGGGTCCAGAGTGCAAAGTGATCCTGGACCAGTGGAAAGGGCCCTATAGCGTTATTCCAGCTGTCATAAGTTAGAGTAGCCTACAGGCTGCTCTGAATTGCACTGTGTTATATTTAGCCCCCAACCAGTCCCATGATCAGAGGAAGCCAAAATCAGGTTTAAAACCACAGTTGCCTCACTCCACAAAACTCTGTTGAGTATAAATTCGGCTCAGCTGAGAATTCAATCCTTTTTCTCAGGAAGTGTTTTACTGGCTTTTGAACTATGTAATTGTAGTGTAGTGTAGTGAAGTGTAGACTATAACAACAATTATTCCTGTTTTAACAGTCTGATTTGTTAGTAATGTGGGCTCTACCATAAAAAACTATTTTTTTCTAGAAGTATCATTTTTAGCTTGAGCAACATTCAGCCAGAAGTTTACTAAAATCACTCTAGTTATCCAAAAAAGCTTGTTAACAGTTCCTTAGCCAGATGGTGAGCTTGTAATGAAATTTGGTCTTTACAAATTGCTCCTAAGACTGGTCAGTAAGTCTAAGGAGCGCTTGGAACAACTGGGTGTTAAGTTCTTGAATGTCATGCCCTGGAATGAAATCAAAGTCAGCAGAAGTTATAGCTCTGAGGTAGGATTGGCTTCTAGATTAAGAAAGTGTGATTCTACTCTGAAAAGTGTATAAAATAGCACTTGTTACTCACTGTGTTTACTTAAAAATCACAGTTGCTGATATTAGTGATAAAAATCAAATTTCACTGCTTTTTGCTCCTGTTATCAGTTGAAGTGTTCCATCAACAGAACTATCTGCTATGTTCCAGTCCAGCAGTACCCATGCAAGTTCACTGAAGACAAGGTTGGTTGCAGTGGTGTTAGTGAATGAATAATCTGAAGATAATAGAGTGGCTCAGGTGTAGCAAGCCTAGTTTGGACGATAGGCCATTTATGAACAGTAGTGATGTGCAAGACAGGAAAAACTCAGTTTGATGTTTTGTTTTTTAAAGCCAAGGTTTTGTAAAATGGGTACATTTTGATACAGAAATCATTGAAAGCCACCATGGTCAGGGAACCCCACCTTGCTATCTTTGCAAAGTTGCATTTTCAGATTAGACTTCAGAAATTTTTATTTTAAGTGCTTTATAAACACCCTCATATGTTTTGTAATCAAATAAGTATTTATTTATTCCTTTAGCTTTTCAAATGAGATTCTCAGCCACTTCTATTAAAAGCTACTTTAATAGACCTTCAAGGGATTGCAAATTGTACTTTACGTGATTGCATGATATAGGTTTTACTGTATAATACCAAATCCTTGAATCTTTTTGCATAGTAGAATTTACATGCACACCTCAAAGGTTAGTGCTGGATATACAAGCAGCCGGGAGTAAGTAAACTCATGCTGTTACACCAGTATTTTAGACCCTCATGGTTCTCCAGGGAATAGAAAACACGTTATCTAATTCAAAGATGCTAGGACATAAGGCTAATCTTCTTCCAAACTGTTTTAAGACAAAGGAGTTACTTTAATTCTTTATTCTCCTTTGAGTGATTGCTCACGTCAACTCCAGTTGGACGTGCACGCGCGTCGTGCACGGCTGTTGGAAGATTTTTCCCCAGCAACCCCAGAGGGTTGGCGACAGAGCCTCCTGGAGTCACGCTGCTCTGGCGCTCCTTATAAGGGCCCACCAACCCGACCCTCTCCAGTTCCTTCTTACTGCCTGTGACGGCTAGTTGACGTCTGTCTTCTCTCTCTCTCCTGCGTGGAGAGTCTCCCTAGCAGCTTCAGTTTACCTAAAAAGAAAAAAAAAAATGTTAAAAGTTAGTTTAAATAGTTAGTTATAGTTGTAGTTAGTTAGAATCACTATAGTTACCCCCTTAAGAGGCTCGAGCAGCTAGCCGGGGCCGGGGCCGGGGCCGGGGCCGGGGCCGGGGCCGGGGCCGGGGCCGGGGC
>ML685766.1:40420093-40453091 GCA_007922175.1 Pelusios castaneus
GGGGCCGGGGCCGGGGCCGGGGCCGGGGCCGGGGCCGGGGCCGGGGCATACCTCAGTCCCCAGGCTTTAAAGCATGCTCAACTTGTAAAAAGCCGATGCCCAAAAGTGACCCGCACTCCACTTGTTTGAAGTGCTTGGGTGAGGCTCACCTGAGGGAAAAGTGCAAGATTTGCAAAGCGTTCAAACCGAGAACTCAAAAGGAGAGGTCCCAAAGACTAAAGTTCCTTCTAATGGAAGTGGCTGAGACCCTCCCCCAATACCTTGGAGACAATCACAAGCACGGCGTCAGCAAAGAGTGCTCCGGCACCGACAAGAGACCCGACCAAGAGGGATGGCAAGGACTATCGGCACTGGGAGTCATTGGCACCGAAGCCAGCGCCCAGGCACCAGTCGCTCTCCCCGGTGCTGAAGAAGAAACGAAAGGACAGAGGCCATTCGCCAGTCCCTAAAAAGGACGTCGAGGGGTCCGGTGCCATGAGACCCGTGCTGGGCCACGAAGATACCACCCCTAAGGTGCCCACGCCGTCGACTCCGGCCCCGGGAAGGGTCTTGTTGAGTCTGGCAGCCAAGGCCGCCCCACTGGGGGACTTGGAGGAGGATATAGACTTGGTGGATTCCCCCTCAACACCTGACACATTCGAGGCCGCCAAGGACCTCATAGAGGAGGCGGCACTGCAGCCCCCACGCTCGATGACCATGGCACTGACCAGACTGCTGTATTCGAAGGGCAAGCCAACCCCACTGCCTTGCCATTCCCCACCACGGCACCGCTCCCCAGCACCGAGAGGCACGGCATCACCATGGTCTCCCAGGAGTGGCTCCCCTTCAGGATCGGAGGCAGAGTCAATAGTGTCTAGGAGAAGCAGATCCTGGTCCAGTTCTCGGCACTGAACCTGGCAAGGACCAATGTTCCCGGCACAGTGGGCACCCCAATGGCAGAACCCCAGTGCCTAGCCATTTTGGACACTCTGGGCCTATCATCAAGCACAAGGCCTTTGATCTTCTTATTCCATGTTGGCGGTATCGGGGACTGAAGTGTCCTGCAGTAGGTCGGAAACGATCTCCCATCTAGGTACTGGTACCGGCCATGGCCCAACAACGGGACATTACCCGGCACCGAGGAGCAACCACCCTGACTCTGGGTCCACCACTGGTGCTGTGGAGGACGAGCTGGCTCAGTCGACACCGGGGGAGGCCCAGGCATCTGAGCCCGAAGACAGGGAACTCTTGAGAGAGTCTTCCTCCTCATCCCCAGACGAAACAGTGGCGGGTACCACCCCAGCCTCCTCGACAGAAGACAATAGAGCTCACCAGCACCTCCTAAGGTGGGTAGCCCGCAACCTGAACATCGAGGTCCAAGAGGTCAAGGATAAGCTGGCGGACCCGATGACCGATATCCTATCCTCCTCCGGCCCCTCAACGATGGCCTTGCCAATCATAAAAACCATTGATAGGAATATGAAAACGATCTGGCTGGATACAAATACCTCTATACCCATCCTCCTCCAACCTCCCTAGTGGTGACAGCTGCCAACAATAAAGAGAGGCAGGGAGCACAAGGACCATCCCCAAAGGATAAGGATGCCAAGAAATTAGATCTTTACAGCAGGAAAGTGTATTCAACTGGGGGCCTTCAACTTAGGGTGGCCAACTAACAGGCCCTCCTAAGCAGGTATTCTTTTAACACATGGGGCTCGATGGAGAAGTTTTTGGCCTCACTGTCACTGGAGTCCAGGAAGGAGTTCTCCGCATTTGTGGACGAGGGCAAGGCGGTGGCAAAGACCTCGCTTCAAGGGCCCTTAGATGCGGCAGATGCAGCGGCCAGGGTCATGGCCTCAGGGATCTCCATGCGCCGTAGCTCCTGGCTGCAAGCATAGGGCCTATTGTACGAGGTACAACGGACAGTTCAAGATCTCCCCTTCGAAGGCCAATCTTTATTTTCAGACCAAACAGATTCAAGATTACACATCTTAACGGACTCCAGGGTCACACTTAAGTCACTAGGCATGCACACCCCAAATACCCAAAGAAAGCATTTTAAGCCACAATCGCCAACACGCCCATATCAGCAGCCGCAGAGACAAGACTTGAGTCGCAGGCGCAATCGGAACAACCACTCCAACAGCTCTAACGATAGAAGAAGGCCGTACCCTGGGCCAAATAAAAATGATGGGGCCTTGAGGCATTCCCAAGGCCCAAAGCAGAACTTTTGAAGTTACGCTCGAGGGCAGAGCACCAGTACCCCAGGCTCCAACACCTTTGTTCTCAAACCGCTTATCCCACTTCTATGCTGCATGGTGCCGGATCACCTCGGACAGCTGGGTACTTCGCACGGTGGAATTGGGATATTCCATCCAATTCCACTCTATCCCTTACCTAAACCCACCCCGTTCCCGGTCCCTCTCCAGGGACCCCCTTCACGAACAACTTCTCATGGAAGAGGTAATTCAGCTTCTAGAGCTAGGAGCAGTAGAGAAGGTTCCAAGAGACCTCAGAGGGAAGGGCTTCTTCTCAAAATACTTCCTGATCCCCAAAGCCAAGGGGGGCCCAAGGCCTATTCTAGACCTCTGAAACCTGAACAGATTCATAAAAAGACTCAAGTTTCACATGGTCACCCTGGCAACGGTTATCTCATCCCTGGAGCAGGGGGACTGGTACGCTGCCCTCAATTTAAAGGATGCGTACTTCCACGTCGCTATTCTCCCAAGACACAGGAAATTCCTACGCTTCGTGGTGCAGGACAGACATTTTCAGTTCACGGCCCTGCCATTTGCGCTGTCAACAGCCCCCAGAGTCTTCATAAAATGTATGGCTGTGGTGGCGGCCTTCCTCAGAAAGCGAAGAGTCCATGTCTTTCCATATCTGAATGATTGATTAGTAAAAGGGAGATCCAAGGCTCAGGTGCTACATCACTTGAAGCTCATAGATCACACATTCAACGACCTCGGCCTGCTAATAAATACAAAAAAATCAACGTTAGTCCCTACCCAGAGAATAGAATTTATAGGTGCTGTCCTGGATTCCATGATGGCCACTGCCTCTCTACCGGTGACACGCTTCCAAAATATGCTGGAAGCAATA
The DNA here is from genome assembly GCA_007922175.1 of Pelusios castaneus. NCBI lineage: Eukaryota > Metazoa > Chordata > Testudines > Pelomedusidae > Pelusios > Pelusios castaneus. Next base: position 40,423,175 of record ML685766.1, read on the forward strand.
GAAAATGTTTCTCATCACCCCATGACTACAGTCTGGGGCTGCTTGAAACTGCTGGGCCATTTCTCAGCATGCACCCAGGTAGTACAGCATGCCAGACTGCACCTGAGTCCCTTCCAGATGTGGCTTGCCTCGGTGTACCAACCCTCAAGAGACCCTATGGACTGGGTGGTGTCCATACCTCAGCGCGTACTAGACTCCCTACAGTGTTGGACAAATCAGGAGATTGTCTATGCCGGTGTCCCATTCTCGAAGCCCCACCCAACCACCACGCTGATAACAGATGCATCCGATCTGGGGTGGGGAGCACACCTTGGCCAGTTAACAACACAGGGCATGTGGGGCCAAAAAGACCTGTGCGACCATAGCAACGTCAGAGAACTCAGGGCAGTCTGGCTGGCCTGCCATGCCTTCCAGTCCCACTTGGAAGGCAAACATGTAGCTGTAAAAACAGACAATACCGCCACAATGTTTTATATAAACAAGCGGGGGGTGGGTGGGGAGGCTTGCTCCTCGGCCCTTTGCAAGGAAGCGCTGGTCCTATGGCAGTTCTGCATTCCCCTGGGAATTCACCTGGAGGCATCCTACTTACCGGGATTGCAGAACATGCTGCAGATCTACTAAGCTGCTCAATCCGAACTCACGAGTGGTCTCTCAGACGGGATGTTGCACTATCAGTCTTCCAGAAGTTGGGAGTTCCCCATCTGGATCTCTTTGCCACAGAGACCAATACCAAGTGCAAGAGCTTTTGTTCATTCCAAGGCCAGAGCAACAGTTCATTAGCGGATGCCTTCCAGATCGATTGGAGCAAGGGCCTACTATATGCGTTTCCCCCCTTTTCGTTGATTCACAAAGTCCTGTTGAAGATAAAAATGAACAGGTCATCCTTGATACTGATCGCACCGGACTGGCCCCGCCAGCACTGGTTTCCCACGCTATTGGATCTCCTCGTGATGGACCCCATGGCATTACCATTATACCCAGACCTGATCACCCAGAACAACGGTCGACTGCGCCACCCAAACATCCAGTCACTCCACCTGACAGCCTGGAAGCTCCATTGTTGAGCCACAAAGAACTAGATTGCTCACATCAGGTGAGGGAGGTGTTACTGGAAAGTAGGAAACTATCCACAAGATCCAACTACCTAGCTAAGTGGAAACGGTTCTCCCTGTGGTGCGAACGGAAAGGGCTCCCCCCAACAACAGTGGAGATACCGGTTATCTTGGACTACCTACTAAGCCTCAAGCAGGGAGGCCTTTCTCTGTCATCTGTGAAGGTCCACCTGGCAGCAATTTCCGCTTTTCATGTGCCAGTGGGCAATAAATCATTTTTTTCTAATGCACTAATGAGTTGGTTTCTAAAAGGCCTCAGCAGGAAATTCCCACAGATGCCTAAATCGGTACCGCAATGGGACCTTAACCTGGTCCTCCTAGGTCTTACAAAACTGCCGTTCGAACTGATGGCTATGTGCTCGCTTTTATACCTCTCCTGGAAGGTAGCCTTCCTCATGGCAATCTCCTCAGCAAGGAGGGTATCGGAATTAAGAGCACTCACACCCGAATCACCATACATTACCTTCTTTAACAACAAAGTTCGCCTTCGCCCACATCTGGCATTCTTACCGAAAGTGGTCTCCCATTTCCACACGACACAGGACATTTTCCTGCCGGTTTTTTACCCAAAATCTCACTCGATGGACTGACAAAAGGCAGCTCCACTGCCTTGACGTAAGAAGGGCGCTAGCATTTTATATTGATAGAACAAACCCATCCGGAAATCCCCACAGCTGTTTATAGCCGTGGCCGAGAGGATGAGAGGCCTCCCGGTCTCGTCACAAACAATCTCTTCCTGGGTCACATCTTGCATTAAAACGTGCTACAGACTGGCCAGGAAACCAGCCCCTGAAGTTACAGCTCACTCAACCAGGGCCCAAACCACGTCGATTGCCTTTGCGGCAGGCATCCCAATTCAAGACATCTGCAGAGCGGTGACCTGGTCCTCCATACATACATTCACAGTGCACTACACAATAACGCAGCAGGCCACCGATGATGCAGCAGTCGGTAGAGCAGTACTGAGGTCCCTAACCTGAAGAACTCCGACCCCTCCTCCGGTAAGTGCTTGGGAATCACCCGACGTGAGCAATCACTCGAAAGAGAAAAGATGGTTGCTTACCTTTTGTAATTCTCGTTCTTCAAGATGTGTTGCTCACGTCCACTCCAAACCCACCCACCTACCCCTCTGTCGGATCCTAGTAAGAAGGAATTGGAGAGGGGAGGGTTGGCAGGCCCTTATAAGGAGCGCCATAGTGGCGCGACTCCAGAGGGCTCTGTCGCCGAGCCTCTGGGGTTGCTGGGGAAAAATCTTCCGACAGCCATGCACACCCAATTGGAGTGGACGTGAGCAACACATCTCGAAGAACGACAGTTACAAAAGGTAAGCAACCGTCTTTTGAGAGAATTGGACCTGAGGGTGTGAAAGATTGTGGAGACTCAGGACATAGGCCTTGCTGCAGAGACTTTCATTTAATCCACGTGTGTGTATCTGTAAGTAAGTCCTGGTAATTGTTTTCCTGACACTTATATTTTGGGTTTTAATGGTCATGACATACATTATGTGAAAGGTTTATAAGTAACTGTAAGTGGAGAGACAGCAGATGAGTTTGCTAGCAGCTTTTTAAATGGTGCAGATAACATTAATGAACATATGACATATCCAATTTGTCAGGGTTGGAAGGGCCACCGATTTGTAATGTATGAATGCAGTCATACATTATTTCTGATGTGCAGACTCTGAGGATCTCTAGATATTTGAATCCTTATGCTGCTGTGATTGTCATTACACAGACAAGATAAGGGGGTACGTATGATGAGTGGCATGTCAAGAGATGAATGTATGGAAAAGTATGTCAGTGTTTTTATAAATAGCATTGTTCATAGGTCATCACTTGCACAGAGCATTTATTTTACAAAACAGAAAGTGTTTCCTGCATATAACATAAGGAATGTTTCTGTTGTTGTAGCTTAAATAGATGATTGCAGTTGAGGGCACAAAGTAATGATGATGTATTCTTAATGTTCTCCTAGTATAAATCCTGCACGAGAAATTCAGGAGACGGCAGATAGAACTGAAAACTGATTTCTAGTTTCCTGAATAAGAATAGAGATCTTTTCCTGAAAATATAAAAGTGAGAAGAATTATTTCTCTCTCTGAGTAAAATGCAGCTTTCAGATAGATGAATTTTTAGTGCTGATTCTTTAAAAGGCCCAATACTGATTTAAAAAGATTCTTTTTTAAATTAAGATTTTAAAAGAATCTGGAACTTCACTCCCACAATGACTGTACAGTTAGAATGTGTGTCAAGTTGCTCAAGGGTGGGGCAGGAGGAGGAGAGAGAGCGAGAGTATAAGCTTTCTCTCAGAACCATGTGTATACTGCAGCTAGGCTCTTCAAATGGGAATGTAAGTATATGATGTAATAGGGTGCAATGTGAATCTGGAATGCACTGGAGCTGGAGTTTTTATAACCTAATATTGTACTGAATATCATCGAAGAAATGCTGTTAAATCTCTGTTTCCATAAGTTGCTACTTCCCGATAGTCTTACTCTTACGATTTACTCAGAAACCTGCCCTTCTAGAGGCTTTCAAATGTGAGCCTCTTGGCCATTTCTTCCTACTTGAGAGGAAGGAACTTGCTTTGGCTAAGTTGGTGGTTTCATTGATTTTTCTACCAAACAACAAAGCTGCAATAGGTTTTGCATAAATTTTCATGGGCTAAAAGTGTTTTTACAGATGGGACATGAGGAGGTGCAGAGAGACTAAGTGACATGCAGAAGGTAACACAAGAAGTCTGTGGCAGAGCAGGAAGTTGAACCTGAGTCCCAGGCTAGTGGCAGAGCAGGAAGTTGAACCTGAGTCCCAGGCTAGTGCTCTACTCAATGGATCATCTGTCTTCTTTCACGGTCATCTTATTTTCATTTTTGTGCATGTCTTTAATCTGAACGCAAACTCTTTTCATAGTGTAAACTAAAGGAGTTTCCTTATTCATTTCTGTGGACATAATATTCCTTTGCAATTATGTTGCCACACTTTCTCCTGCTGCTTTATTTGGGTGGTCTTGTTTGTAAACACTGTACACAGGTAGCTCAGTTATTTAGGTCTGCTCTACACTAACTCATTTTACCATGTTTGAATATGATGGTGAAGAATTGAGTTAGCTGACACCATGTTGACCACAGTTTTGCATTTGTGAGTAAACCTTCCCCCGACACATTATTGGACACTTTGTCCTTGGCTACACTCACTGTGAAGTGGTCTGCATCCTCACAGCTAATGAAATTCTTCCCAACTGTGTTCAGCTATAAAAATAATTCTGTAGTGAAGACAAACTCCTATCCTAAGCATATGTCCATACCTAAGTTTCAGATATTTTAATTATAACCTACCTACCCTTCATCACATAGACATTTAAATTCAGTGGCTTTTTTATATATGCTGGCAGCATTTTGCTTTTCACCCCCACCTTCATTTGTTCTCCTTATTTTTTACTGTAAAAATTTACTAGTAAGAATATTGTCTTCGGCCCTGTGGAATCTCTTTTGTCTTCTCTCCCCATCTACTAATTTAAAAACCTAGCAAGATAATTATATCTATTAATAGTCTGCCTTCTTTTGCTTGATTGAAATGGAGCCTGATTCTTCTGTACCACTGATTTATTCCCAAGAAGCAGTTTCAGTTGTCTAAAAAGCCAACACCTTTGGACAGGCACCATCTGGCCAATCACTTATTAACTCCCATGATCTTACTCATTTCTACCATTGATCAGTATAGAGGATGCTGTCAATCTTGCTAGGCACCAAAATGTATCGTCTCTAAAGAAAGATAAATTTCATGCAGTATCCCTAGGGCAGGGGTTATCAACAGGCAGACCACAGATCAAATCTGGAATGCCAAATGCTTTTGAATGGACCCCAAAAATCTTTTTATTTATTATTGTTTAGTATTTTATTATTTTCTTTGGAGTCTGGGTTTGGATTATACCTTGACTAAGAAATTTGGACTCTGATAAAAATAATTGATTAGAGAATATCATAGAAAAGTGTCCTACCCCAGAGGAGACCATAGAAAAGTAATGACAAATGTATACAGTGTGAGATATCAAGGCCAGCGGGCAGTCTGAGAGTGTAAGATGGGAGATATATAAGCTTCAGAATGCTGAAAGCCTTGTTCCTTAGTGACTAGTTAGGGTCATTACAGGTTGATGAGGAGCACCTGAGATTAGTTAAAGCAATAGCCAGGTGCCTGATAAAAGTCTCCCTGCTCTAAACAAAGGAGGCACAAGCTGGAGAAGGAGCAGGAAGGTAGTGCTGTGTAGAGTGAAGGAGCAGATGACTTTTGGGGACGGTATCAGGCATGGGAGGAAAAATACAAGGGGAGACAGAGATCTGAGAAAAGAAACCCTGTTTAAGAGAACTCAGAACAAAGGAACTGAAATGGCAAAGAGGGAAAGCAGCCCAGGGGAAAGAGCTGTGGATTTGGATGTTGTCAGCAGCACATAGCGGTACCTCATAGGACCCCTAGGCTAGGACCCACAGTAGTGGGCAGGTCTGGGTCCCAAACCACCTCCCCCATGGGACATTATCAGAGGGCCCCTCCTTTGGTGATGGGGTGACTGGGGGCACCCTGACCCACCCACTAACTGCAGGAAAGGCGCAGACCCACCAGAGGAGAGCCAGCTGTTTGCCACAACAGGTAAACATAATTAAAAACAAAATCTTAAAAATCCCCAGTTCATCAGTCCATCTAAGCTTGGCCTAAGGGAGTAAGAAGAGCAAAGATGTCTTTATATTATCAATACACTTCCCCTATTTGTGGAATTGTGTGGATGCTGCTTTGGATCTAAGCACAAGTTAGAGCTGCCTCAGGGCTGCTCTAATTTGTACCTGATTATCTATTGCCCTGGCCATAGCCCATACATGCCCCTGAGCTGAGTGCTGCAAGAGGAGTAGAATACAGCCTTTATGCTCTAAGGATTCTGTCAATATTGAGGGAATTCACAGGTGATTGGATTTGCTGGCTCTGTGCCCCTTGGAGAGATGGCTTTTGATTCTTCAGCCATGGGATATTGTTCCCAGAAAGACTGCAAGGTAGAGATGGACTCCACCTAATGAACAGGGAAGAGCATCTTCGCAGACAAGCTTGGTTATCTAGTGAGGACAACTTTAAATTCAGTTCTCTGAGGGATGGAGACCAAAGTCCAGAGGTAAATGGGGAAGTAGGATACCAAGAGGAAGCACAAGGAGGAGGGTACAAAAAGGGAAGCCTCCTGATTTGTAGTGAGAAAGTAGGGCAATCGGCTAGTTACCTTAGAACTCTGTACACGAATGCAAGAAGCCGGGGAAACAAATAGGAAAAATTGGAAGTCCTGGTGCAGTCAAGGATGTGATTGGAATAACAGACGTGGTGGGGTAACCCACATAATTGGAGCACTATCATGGACAGGTATAAACAATTCAGGAAGGACAGGCGGGGAGAAAAGTTGTAGGAGTTGCATTGTATGCAAGAGAGCAGTATGACTGCTCAGAGCTCCAGTATGAAACGGGAAAAGCCTGTTGAAAGTCTCCAGGTTAAGTTTAGAGGCAAGAGCAAAAAGGATGATCATGTGGTGGGTGTCTCCTATAGACCACCAGAGCAGCAGGATGAAGTAGACGATGCTTTCTTCAGACAATCAACAGAAGTTTCCAGATCACAGGCCCCGGTTCTCATGGGAACTTTAGTCACTCTCTCATCTCCTGGGAAAGCAATCCAGCAGTGCACAGACAATTCAGGAAGTTTTTCAAGAGTGTTGGGATGACTTCCTGGTACAAGTGCTGGAGAAACCAACTAGGGACTGAGCTCCTCGTGAGCTGCTGCTCACAAACAAGGAAGCATTGGTAGGGGGAGGAGAAATGGTTGGCAACCTGGACAGCAGTGACCATGAGAAGGTCGAGGTCAGGAACCTAACAAGAGGAAGAAAGAGCAGTAGAATATGTACCAGGGACTTGAGAAAATCAGACTTTGACTCCCTCAAGAAACTGATGGGCAGGATCCTCTGGAAGGCTAATATGAACAGGAAAAGAATGCAAGAGAGCTGGCTGTATTTTAAAGAAACCTTATTGAGGGTGCAGGAACAAACCATCTCGATTTGCAAAAAGAATAGCAAATATGGCAGGCAACCAACTTGGCTTAAGAGAGAATTATTATTATTGGTCTTAAACACAAAAATGAACCTTACCAGAAGGGGAAGCTTGGACAGATGACTAGGGAGGAGTATAAAAATATTGCTCAGACATGCAGGAGTGAAATCAGGAAGGCCAAAGCACAATTGGAGTTGCAGCTAGCAAAGAACATGAAGGATAACAAGGAGGCTTTCTATAGGTATGTTAAAAAGAAGAAGAAAGTCAGGGAAAATGTGGGGCCCTTAATGAATGTGGGTGGCAACTTAATGACAGATGATGTGGAAAAAGCTGAAATACTCAATGGTTTTTTTTGTCACTGACTTCACGGACAAGGTCAGCTCCCAGACTGTTGCACTGGGCAGCACAGTATGGGAAGGAGCTGAACAGCTCTCAGGGGTGAAAGAACAGGTTCAGGACTATTTAGAAAAGTGGACATGCACAAGTCGATAGCTGGATGCAATGCCTCCAAGGGTGCTGAGGGAGTTAGTTGATGTGATTGCAAAGCCATTGGCCATTATTTTTGAAAACTCATGGAGACTGGGGGAGGTCCCGGACAATTGGAAAAAGGCAAATATAATACCCATATTTAAAAAAGGGAAGGAGGAGGATCCAGGGAACTGCAGACCAGTCAGCCTCTCCTCAGTCCCTGGAAAAATCATGGAGCAGGTCCTCACGGAATCCATTCTGAAGCACTTAAAGGAAAGGAAAGTGAACAGGAACAGTCAGCATGGATTTACCAAGGGAAATCATGCCTAATCAACGAGATTGCCTTCTATGATGAGAAGACTGGCTCTGCGTATGTGGGACAAGTGGTGGACATAATATACCTTGACTTTAGCAAAGCTATGGCCTCCTACAGTATTCCTGACAGCAAGTTAAAGTATGGGTTGGATGAATGGACTACAAGATGGATAGAAAGCTGGCTGGATGGTTGGGCTCACTGGGTAATGATCAATGGCCCAGTACCTAGTTCTCAGCCGATAAATAATGGAGTGCCCTAGGTGTGGGTCCTGTAGCCAGTTTTATTCAGCATCTTCATTAATGATCTGGATGATGGTGTAGATTACACTGCCAGCAAGTTCACGGATGACATGAAATTGGTGGGACTGGTAGATACACTGGACAAATTGAAGGATTGGGTCAAAAGAAATCTGATGAGGTACAAGAAGGACAAATGGAGAATCCTGAACTTAGGATGGAAGAATTCCATGCACTAATACAAACTAGGGACCGTCTGGCTAAGCAGTAGTTCTGCAGAAAAGTTCCTGAGGGTTACAGTGGACAAGAAGTTATGAGTCAACTGTGTGCCCTTGTTCCCAAAAAGGCTAATGGCATATTGGGCTGCATTAGTAGGAACATTGCCAGCAGATCGAGGAAAGTGATTATTAACCTCTATTTTTTGACTGGTGAGGCCACACCTGGAGTATTGTGTCCAGTTTGGGCCTCCTAATACAGACTGGAGGTGGACAAATTGGAGAGAGTCCAGTGGAAGGCAATGAAAATGTTTAGGGGGCTGGGCCACATGACTTATGAGGAGAGGCTGAGGGGACTAGGTTTGTTTAGTTTGCAAAAGAGAAGACTGGAGGGGGGGGGGTTGCGTTTGATAGTGGCCTTGGACTACCTGAAGGAGGGTTCCAGAGAAGATGGAAGTAGGCTGTTTTCAGTGGTGGCAGATGCTAGAACAAGGAGCAATGGTCTCAAGTTGCAGTGAGGGAGGTCTACACTGGACATTAGGAAAAAAATTTTCCCTAGGAGGGTGGTGAAGCACTAGAATAGGTTCCAAGGGAGGTGGCAGAATCTCAATCTTTAGAGGTTTTTAAGGTGTAGCTTGACAGAGCCCTGGCTGGGATGACTTAGTTGGGGTTGATCCTGCTTTTAGCAGGGGGTTGGACTAGATGATCTCCGAGGTCCCTTCTAGCCCTAATCTTCTATGTTTTAATGACACAGATGGTGCATATCCATTGATGCTAGTATATTGTTCTGAGCTCTTAAACACCCACTGAAGATGGATCATGTTGGGAGAAATATAGCACATAAGAACCTCTACCACTGAGGTCATATGTTTGAAATGAAGTGTAAAAGCCAAAAACCAGAACAGAGAGAATTATTTTCCCTTCTCCCTATAATGCCATCTAGAATTCCTGGTGGCTAGAAGTGTGATAAAATATCAAAACCAATGAGCAATAAAGAACTAAATTCCTCCTCCAATACATACACCTTGCATTGATTTCATTAGGAAATGTTTGCTTGCAGCAAAATGAGAATCAAGTATATCCGTTTGAGTTTATACACTATGTCCATTGGTGAATGCTTAAATCACAAGGAAAATGAACATTTTTTGTAAAGCAAGAAAATAAAATTTTTTCTTGCTCATAAATTCACAAATGACCTAACAGATTCTCTGAAAATGCTCCCTCTCATAACACCTCCCCTATAAATCATTTTGGATTTAGAAAAAGCATGCAAAAGTATAGGAAAAGTTTACAGAAAGTTGTATATAAAACTAAAATTTAGTTTGCTAATTATAGCAATTCTACTGCCACACTAAAATAACTTGTTTGATGTAGTATAGCTATCCTTAGTTTGTTCTACCATGCTTGACATTGTGGTGTCTGAGTATGTTTTACATTTATAAATTCTCAGATAAAAAAACTCAGTTAAAGTGAAGCTTAACATTTTTCAAATACCATTAAGCCTGGCTGAAAAGCCCATAGCATTTGACTTTTTGTAGTTATTTAAATTTTAACGCTCATGTGTTTTTAGAATGGTAAAAAGTGAAATATTAGCCAAAAATGTTCTCTGTCCTCATGGTGTAATCACATCAAAAAACAGAATGTGTCCAGACTTAAGTCCTTCTATTGTTGTGCCATGAGGAATTATGTCTGTATGGTGCTTGTTTTCACCTGTCCACACTAGAGGACTCAGTCTATTCAAGAAAAAAATAATAGCATTAAGAGAGTCAAGTATCTACTTTTCTTTCCTCCTACCCCTCTGTTTGTTTTTCCAGGGGGGATTCTAAATTTTGCTATGCAAAACACGTACCAGAATTTCTGGCACTTTTTCTCCCACCATGGAATGAATGGTGTAACTTGCAATCACTAGCATGATACCCAATAAGAAGACCGATTGGAATCCTGACTGCTTAATAGCTGCATGTTGGTGTGATTGCCTGAATACAGCACTCAGAAGCTTTTTAAATATCCAAACCTAGGGGCAGAAGAGAAAACCATGGCTGAAGTGACTGGCAATAAGTAGTCCATCTCCTAAGAGAATCTACTGTTTAAGGTGGTATATATTAAAGTAGAACTAAAGATTATATTCTTTTGGTCTGCTTTTTCCATTACTTTGCACCTTGTGTTGTCATTTATACCTGTGCAAAGTGTCATGAAATGCTCCTGTATCAGAATGGTAGTTTTTTCACATTCCTTTTGCATGTAAGCAAGACAATGAGGAAATATGCGGGGTTTTTTTAAAGGGAAAGGAGCAATTTTACATAATTTATTGTACAGTAATTTCCATGTTTCACCTTAGAACATGTTTATGCATGAGCATAGAGAGGGCCCACTCTTGCAGACCTTACATTGTCTGTTGAAGACAATGAGAGTTTGACCTGTGTGAGGCTTTCAGGATCATGCTACAGTAAGTTTGAGAAATCCGGTTATTGACTGTTGTTTGTTGGCTAGGCAGCATTGATGGAAGTTTGTTGGCTTTCTTTGCCAATATGTGTCTGTTTTGGATTTTTCCCTTTTCAGGGAAGCATTTGCAGATGACTGGCATGGAAACAAAAACAGCAGTGGGGTTAGAGTTATATACTGAATACTCCAAATAACCAGGATAAGAATGTATGCCATGTTGTAGCCATGGCAATTCCAGGGTATTTGTGTATGTGTGTATAAAGGCAATCAGACTCACAAGGCTTATCGGACTTGGGACTCCTATAGTATTTTTACTAGACTGGCACATTGTGGATAACCAATATTCATATTACTTAAAAATTGTCCCTGAAAGGCTTCAGTATAAATGGCAAATCTTAAGGAAACTTAAATAAATTCAAGAACAGAGTTCAAGATCCATATTTTGTGTTACTTTCCTATGTGGGACTAAATAACATGATATTAGTGATGGCTGAATCTCAGATTTGGATCAGATGAGAATTATCTAAAACCAGATAGAATTCAGATAATTATTTGAAACTTTTCTTTGGTTCTTTCATTCACCTGATTTCTGTTGCTGTTGAGAGGCTCTAGCCATTCTGTGATCCATCTTGCAATTTCCTCCACCTACACTTTATTAGCTGCTGGTATCCATACTCCCTCAACAACTCGTTCTTCCTCCATTACACCCCTTAACAATAGGCTGTCAGCAGTGGTTAAAGTATAATTTGACAGGCCCCGGAACCCTCCTAATCTCTGGGCCCCCTTCCCATATTGTCTGGGCCCCCTTCATGCATGTGTGGGCTCCAGCCCAGGTAGGCATTTGCAACCACTTCTCAGTACCACATGCATCGGTTATCGTTCCATAAAAATATTTATAATTTTCTATGGCGTTTATGTCTATAGCAATTCTTGTCATAAACTAGCAAACACTGCATAATGCAATAAGTATCGTGATTAACAACGGTGGGGCGTAGGACCTGCCAGCAACCAGGGCAGGGTGGAACATGCGTTCTGCCGGATTTTTCCATTTTTAGGGGCCCCGGAACTCTGGCCCCTCAAATTTGGGGGTCCTGGAACTGCATTCCAGTGTGTTCCCTCTTACTTTAACTCCTGAGTGTCAGCACCCTGTGATCAGCTTTCTAAACCCCATCTCAAAGACTTACAGCAATGCTCTAGGTTAATGCTGCTAGACCCCTTTAACATAGGACTCCTATGTTTCAGGCCTAAAACACAGCTTTCAACTTGTTTCTTACCCAAAGAAAACACAGTCTGTTACCTCCAAATAACTTAATGTCAGCCAATTTTTATAATCTTAGTTTTAGTGTCAGTGCCAGGTTTCCAGGGGCTGATCCAAAATATGAATAAAACATATAAGCTAACTTAGCCAACAGGTGTTGCAGGTTTTTGATAAAGCAAAGCAGAACTAGAGAAAATTAGTGGCTGTTTTATATGTGCCAATTATGCTGACATGAACTATGTTTCCCACTTTTCAAATAACCTGCTTTGGAAATCATCGCAAAAACTTGCAGAATTGCTTTGAGTGACAATTAATTTGGAGAGTTACTGCCCTCATATAGCTTCCTATTGTTGCTATGTCACTAGGCAAGATGAAAAAGAGGAGACCCTATTGTGAAACACTGTGAAGCAGCTGTGCCCCTCCCTGGTCCAATGCTGCTTAATAAATCAAGTTTAGTTTCCAGTTGTGCAGCTTCTGACTTTCTGATCTTTGGTGCCTTTTACCAACTGGTCCAGCTGAGTTTTGGCTTTGATCGCCAAGGTTTCCTCAGGAACAGAGCCTGCAAGATTTAAAGATTTCTTTTTTTGTTTCCCCTCTTCTGCATTTTGGAAATCTGGAGATCTTGCTCATGATGGGTTATGTCAGCTTGATAGTACTGGATGATGAAGTTTCCAGTTTATACATAGAAGGGTTATAAAATGGGAGGAGGCCAGGCAAGCATCTTCGACTTCCCCACCAATGTGCTTCAACCCCCCCCTTTTTTGAGGTACCCTGTCTTGCGAGTACACTTAAATCTCTTACAGTTTAGTCCTTCTGAGACTGCCAGATCTTCTAATTGTCATTGTTTTTATAACACGTACCTTCATGACTAGGGACTGTTCATTTATGTCACTTATGCTAACAAATAACTATCCGAGACTGTAGTAATGGTCCAAATGCTGCAATCTTAAGTCAATGTGACTGTATAGGTGTAAATGAAAGCATCATTTTTTCCAAAAACTTTCAGTTACTATTGAGCTGGGCTGAATTTGAATAGTGACCTAAAGGTGAAAAGCTCCATATTCCATTACTAATCCTCTGAGAAATCCAATTCCCCTGATGTTTAAGGATTTATTTAAACATCCTCCAGAACACTTCTTCCATCTGTCATCCGGATTTATGACAGTTTGTGTAACCAGTTCCCAGCAGATATGGGGATTTATTAATTACAAATATCAGCTGCAGTTTTAGTAATTGCATTTCTGGTTTGAAAGGTGATGTTGGGAGATAATCTGCCTTTTGGTAAATGGTAAGCATATCAAATGCTTGTTTGTATGAGAGACAAAAATGCTTCTATAATTGCTGGCTGTGATCTGAAATAAAATTTTAGCCCTGGTATGAAATAAGTTCACTGAAGAAAAAACCACTAATTCAAATTTCAATAGAAAATGTTAGCTGAATGTGTGGAGACAAATAATACTAGTAGGGGAGGTTATTTGTTTCTGCTTGTTGGTAACTGTCTGATAGAAGTCAGCACATCGCAATGGCAATTACAGTTGCTCAGCACCTCTGAAAATCAGGTCACGAATTACAAATTAAAATCTCAGGTAGGTGGTTGCTATTGATGGATCCCAATGGCTCACCTTATGGAATCACAGACTCATAGAAATATAGGGCTCAAGCAAGGGGTATGTCTACATAACAAAAAACCCCAAGTGGTTGGCCCATTGGAGCCAACTCAGGGTCACAGGACTCTGCCTCCGAGGCTATTTCATTGTTGTGTAGACTTCTGGGCTCAGACTGGAGCCCATGCTCTGGGATCCTTTCCAATTCACAAAGTCCTGGAGCCCCAAAGTCTACAGAAATATAAAATGGCCCTGCAGTCAGAGCCCCACAAGCCTGAGATGGCTTGCATGTGGCAGCTGCGGATTTTTCTTTGCTGTGAGGACATACTCAAGAAGCCATTATGTCCAGCCTCTTGTATTGTGGCAGGACCAAGTCAGCCTAGATCATCCCTGACAGGTGTTTGTCCAACCTGGTTTTAAAAACCTCCAATGATGGGGATTCCACATTCTCCCTTGGGAGAATATTCTAGATCTTAACTACACTTACAGGCAGAAAGTTTTCCCTAATATCTACCCTAAATCTCCCTGGTTTCAGATTAAGCCTGTTACTCCTTGTCTTACCTTCTTCATTGTATGTGGAGAACAATGGATCATAGCGCTTGACGTATTTGAAGGCTGTTATCAGGTCCCCACGTGGTCTTCTTTTCCCAAGTCTAAACATGCTCAGTATTTTTTAATCTTTCCTCATGGGTCAGGTTCTCTAAACCTTTTATCGTTTTTGTTGTTTTCCTCTGAATTCTCTTCAATTTATCCACATCTTTCCTGAACTGAGGTGCCCAGAATTGGACACAGTACTCCAGCTAAAACCTTATTAGTGCCCAGTAGAGGTGCACACTTGCCTTTTGTGTCTTAAACATGAAGTAATATTAATACATTCCAGAATGATGATAGTGAGTTTCACAGTTGCATCACACGGTTGATTCATATTCAATTTGTGATTCAGTCTAACCCCCAGATCCTTTTCAGCAGTACTGTGGGAGTGGTCCTGTATTTAGCAAGGGGTTGGACTAGATGACCTCATGAGGTCCCTTCCAACCTTATGATTCTATACTACCACCTACTCAATTATTCCCTATTTTGTAAATGTGAATTTGATTTTTCCTTCCTAAGTATAACACTTTGCATTTGTCTTCATTGAATTCAGTTGTGTTGAATTCAGACCAATTCTCCAATTTATCAAGGTCACTTTGAATTTTAATCCTGGCCTTCATAGTTCTGGTATCCCCCCCTTAGTTTGGCATTAGCTGCACATTTTTATATCACTCTTCACTCCATTATTTAAGTCATTAATGAAAATATTGAATAGTATCAGACCCAGGACTAACCAATGTGGGACTCCACGAGATACACCTCCTGAGTTTGACAGTGAACCATTGATAACTGCCCTTTGAGTAAGGTTTTTCAATAAGCTGTGCACCCACCTTACACCTAGACCACATTTCCCTAGTTTGCTTATGAGAATGCCATATGGGACTGTGTCAAAAGCCTTACTAAAATCAAGATATTGAACACATTATGATGAAGAAAAGCAAAATGTGTGGACAATTTCCGGAGTGAGGACGCTTGCTCTTCCCAAAGGTCTGATAGCAGCTTGCAGATTTTAATCTGCGTTGAAGTTGGAAAGTATACTTTTCACTCCATAGAGCATCTCTTGGCAGCTGTAGATTCATGATGTGTAGAAGACCAAGGATTAATAAATGAATGTGGAAGAAAGCAGTTACACCGAATTAAAGTAAAAATCTTATGAAAGGTCCTTAATCCCTCTTCCAGTTTACCGAAGTATATAATTCTAAATCTGTGCTTTGGCCGTGGAGAGAGATCATGTACCTGGTATTGGGTGGGTGAGAGAATACCCATAATTGGATGCTTGAGGGCCTCTTCTACAAAACATACATTCAAACATACCGAACCCTCTGCTTTTCATCAAGTTACTGAGGAAAAAACTAAGAATATTATTAAAATTCTCTAGCTTATGCAAGGTATTAAGGCTCAGAATAAGACCCAGCATACCTGAAACTTTCAGAACTATAGCTTCAGAGATACTTATTTTGCATGAAGAGGACAATATTATAATCTACAGATAAGTATAATGTATGTAAATCGTGGAGCCTGCAATCAAGTGTACAGAGTTTAACTAATTTACACTGGAAGAATAAACATGCCTTGACTGAATTGTAAGAGCTCTTGAGCTCTCCATTTGCCCTCTTTGCTGAGACGCTAGAAAAACAAGTTCTGTGATAGTCTCAGAAAACCCTGCTTTGAGGTTCACTTGATCTTTCGTAAACTGTACTGATTGCTTTCTGATTGACCACAAACTACAAAAAAGTCACATACAGAGGTCTGCACTGATTCCCCACCAGAAATCTTAGTTACAGTTGCAAGAAAATTACCTATAAAATGTTACAATTAAAAAATACATACAACTCTCTGCCCCATCATCAACAAAACACAGGAAATTAAGTGTTAAGGGTGCATTTTTCAAGCAAGGCATCCAAGTTACTTTATCTCTTTCCTGTATAAGTGCCAGCCTGCTACTTTCCTTTCTTTGCACACAAAGTATAGAAAATGTGCCCCACAAACCCCTGGTTTTTTAATTTGTTTGATATATTCCTTTCACCATATTAAAAGTCATGATCTGAAACTGTAGAGACACTTGACATTTTTACTCTTATAACATGATTGAGGCTGTTAGGGTTCTACATGAAGACATGCTAGCTCTATGTATAATGATGTTTGGATAATTGAATACCACATGGGATCTCCGGGTCCGATCCTATGATGGGCTGAACACCTGATACAGGAACTTAGTGCTCTCAATACCTTGCAGGACTGAGCCTATTGAAACTGTTTCTTACAGATGGATAAATTAGTTTGTCTTCTGATTCCACCAGGCACTGGTGTGGAGGCACAGCTAAGATAGTTCGGATTTCTTTGAGAAGTACAGCTCTTACGTGGTTTTTCTAGGTTTCTGATTTGTGGGTTGGAGGGGGATGATATGCACTTACACCGCTGATATAAGACTGCACCTTTAACTTCAGTTCAAAAAAGACTACTGTGGAGGGATTTCATGCATAGGGCCCCAGGGAATGAAGAACCATTCCCTGCTTCTCTCATTCCCGCAACAAAGAGGCTTAGGAGCTTTTTAATTCCTCCTCAGGAGTCTAAGAATGCTGATCAGGGCACCACACCCCCTCATTGACCTGGGTAGACTCTTGGGGGACACTTAGAAGGTTCCAAGGCCCCACATGACTCTATAAGCCCAAATGAACTAAAAGTCTCCAAGCCATCCTCCAACCATATTACCAACTTCCAAGTCAGAGCAGGCTTTCTAAGATTAACAAGCTCGATAAGGTTGTGGGGCGTTGGTTATTGTCATGGCATAAAAACCTACATAGTATAGAATAGAAGGTTACCAGCAGTCATGTGGCACTTTAAATCAAGATTGCCAGTGATGATGATCCCTAGCAGTGTTTAAAATTCAAGTCAATTACTTCAGGAACTAGACTATAATCAACAAAATGTTGATGCTGTATGCTGCATCTCGACTAGTGACCACCTCTGTTTTTAGGATGTTACAATTTAGGAACAACATTTCTGCTCTTGTAAAAAAGAAATTCTCCTGTGACCTCAAATTTATCATACAAGTGTTGAGGTAATTACTTTTTGTGTGTAGATTTTTAGAAGGGATGCAGAGGGCAAATTTGGGGTTGGGGGCAAAATTAGATGTACAAAGGAAACTTATTGGCAATCTTAACTAGTAAAATGTATAACAGAGTGCACATAATAATGACAGGCACGCTAGTAGACACATAAGAGCACTAAATACTGCACCAGCAAGAGAGCGAAGATTTGTAAAGTATCGAGTCATTTTTCCCCATAGAAGATGGTTGTCAATAAAACATACCATTTTAATCTGCCTTTCCCAATAGCGCATTACAAGATTTTAATAAGATACCATTCAATATGAATTCACTATTTTCTATATGAAAAGATTTTGATTTTCAAATACATTTGAGTATTTCTTTTTCTGACAGGAGATACCATGCTGTTTGGTAGCAGTGAATGAGCTCATGCACCTGTTTCACCTTTGGGCCAGGTGCTCTTGTGTGCATTACATGTCAATAGACAAACAGGCCTAATCCACCAGACATTCATGGAGCTTTTGACTTACTGAAGAAGGCCTAATGTTCCACAGTCAGAAACATGGCTTTGTAGTTTCAATGCGTATGTTGTAAGAACTCGGGGAACTTTAAATAGTGTTTTAAAAAAAATTGCAGGTAATTGATGACTTTTGTTAGAAGAAGGAGCAGGATCATTGCAGCAGACTCTAAGGGTGAAATTCAGTCATCACATGAGCTCATGCTTGGCTCCCATGGAACTTAACATGAGGGATCAGCCCAGGCATTCAGGGGCATAACTCCTTCCTTATGAAGGGTCAGTGAATTGTTAAGTAAGGATTTGGTAAACTCCTGATATACCAGAGTCCAGGAGATGGGAAAGAATGCCATTCCCATATTGTGTTTTTACTTATGTAAAGAGTGAACAGATTTTGAGGTCCCTAGTCTGGCCTTTTGCATAACACCGACAGTATAATTTAATTACTGCATCAAGCCTAAAACTTCTAGTTGACTAGACCATATACTTAGAAAGGCATCTGATCTTGATTTAAAGATTTCAAGTGACTGAGAACTACCGTGGCCCAGATCCTCCAAAGGATTTAGATGCCTAACTCCCATGATTTTAATGGAAGTTAGGAGCCTAAATAACTTTGGGAATCTGAACCCACATCCCTAGGTAAGCTGTTCCAATGGCTTAACTACCCTGAATCTAACAACATACATCTTATTGTAAGTCTGCATGAGTGTAGCTTCAGCTTCCAGCTACTGGGTCTTATGCCTTAGTCTGCTTAATAAAAGAGCCCTTTACAATTAGATGCTTTCAGTCAGTAAGAAAAACCTTTATTTCAGATTAGGAGAACACCAGAACAAGAAAAAATAAAAGTAATGTCTCCTTGAGAGCATGTGTCTTTTCTGACAATCTGCACTAAACTCAGAAAACAAAATGGTTGCTAAAATCTTCATGTATGAAAAGAACTTAGAATTTTAAAACTGCAGTGCACAGAAAACAAAGGACATCAAAAATTCATAACTGCATACACCATACACATCCCAAAACAGTCAAAACTACATATTCCAGTCTAAAATGATCCTGACTGATGTCTGATTCTAAGACCACCACAGGCAGTTAGGTAATAGTGAACCTCTAGAGTTCTGAGAGAGATCTTTTAGATTGGTTCAACCCTTGCATATAATACTCTAACTAGAAGCTCACTGCAAGGTTTGTGCTTGGCTATTATTGCTTCTCTACTCTGAATGTGTAAAACTGTCAAACCAGATGATGAAAAGAAAGAGACTTTCTTAGCTCTTCAGTGACTGATCTCACCAGGAGGCAAATATAAGTTGTGGTGAAGGGCTGACAATCAGTGTGGAACAAGCACTGTGAGAGAAGTTGATTTTTCCACGTAGTGTTTTCATTCATTAGAACCAGACACGAAAATGGGTGGCCATTTGTAGCTGGAAGAGGACAGGCAGAATGAGAAGGTGAATTATCCGTCTTTGTTTTACTCCTTCCTCTGAAACCATGAATCACAGCTACCATCCTCTTAATTAAGGAGTTGGTTGGGACTCCTATGGGAGATGATCAACACTATTTGTCAAGTGATCTGCATGGTTTCTGACAAGAGGTATGCACTCTCTCCCTGTACCAGGAGTTCAATCCGTTGTCCTCTGCTCAGCATTCTGAGCATCCTGTTGCTCAAGGAGTGAATGACTGGAATTCAAATCAGGAACCCTTTGTTGACATTGTGTAGTATGATCACAAAGCTACCTGCGTGGTCCTGACATAATATTTGGTTTGTATTTCAAATACCCACGGCTGGTCATGTCGTCGGCATTGTACAAAAATGAGAGCAATGCTTGTGTACAATTGCATCAGCTGTCATTAGCCATTCACCCCAAATCTTGATAAGCAAAAAGGTCTGATGTTGTCACAGCTCAGCAAAAAAAGGGCCTTTTTTGTAGTCTTTCAATACACTTCCATTTCAGTAAAAAGATGTTATTTAACATCAGTGCTCACTCTGACATCTTTCCATGGAAGTGAGAGGAAGATGCCACTCACCAGATTCAAACTTTTGTCTTTTAGGGGGTATGAGAAAATCCCCTTTAGAAATACAGGTAAGAAGCTCACAATGTTTTCTGAGAGTATTACATAGCCAGGGCTTTTTTTGTGATGGTACTCAGAGGTACCGGCACCTTTTTTTCACAGCAATGCGGCCCTGGCTCCTGTTGCCGCACCGGGTTCCTGGCTGAGTACTGGCACCCGGCCCCCCCCCCCCCCCCCCCCCCCGGAAAAGCATTGTACATAGCTATTCCTTTCTGCAGCAACCACTGGCTCTCACAGTATATCAGCAATGGCAGTTCTAGAGCAAAAATATATACAGATGTGCATTCTCCATTTTTTTTTTGGAGTCCCTTGAAATTAAGCTAACTTCCAATGTGCAATAATTACTAATGGACTGGGTCATTGACTTTAACAATGTCAACAAAATATCAGTTTTACCTTAATTAGTCTAACTGAGAAAGGTACTCATACATTTTGGCTTTTAGTAAACAGAGCAGCTTTCTAATTAAAAATTTTTAAAGAACTAGTACATTCAAGAGAGAAGCAGACATGTATACACAGAGAGATAAACAAAGTCATAGAAACAGAGAGATAAGAACACACCAGTGGATATTCATAGCTGTTTAGGATAAAAATGAAATGAATATCTTCAGGGATTTTGAAGGGAAGTAACTTAGAAGAAAAACATGTTCATGTATGCTGCATGAGGAGGAGGAACTTGGAGGAGGAAAATTGAGAGGAACTTGGTTGCCATTTGCACCTGATCCATGCAGGACAGGCTATGTGGAGGGTCATTTATTTTGAAATTGTTACTGCTGCTGTTAATTTGCTGAATGATGACATATTAGTAGCAGGCTGTTGCAGGCTGTGATTTGGCTTTCTTTTTATTCCTTCTTCAAAGTGTCCTTCCTACCTTTGCCAAAAGGCATATTCTAAGTTCAAGAGCAAATCCCATCTTCAGTGGTTCTGCCTACTGTCCAAGAACAGTGGCAACTCTAAAAATATGATAGGGGATAGAAAGTGAACAGCTGCTGGCCTTCCAGAGAAATGCTTTCTTTTTCCTTCTTGATGTGCTGCTGCTTCATTTGCTGCTGTGTTCAGATGCACCTGTTCAAAATCTAGTGCATGTAGGTGCATCCTCCATGATGCTGATGAGTGGATAAAATGACAGACTAGACTTTTTAAAATAGTAGATTCTGACATTTTAAAGGAAAAATAGTCTAAAAAAATTAAAGTTGCTGGTATCATGTTAAGCAAACTCAGAATAAAAAGCATCCTATTCACGATTTGGATTTTCTGTTCGGTTTTTACAAAGAGAATGTCATTAACTAACTACACTGTCACACACACTTCCTGTTGTAACTACTTCACTCTCTCTGGGTTTGATAGGTGTTAGATGTAACAGACAATGAGTGGGAGCTTGAATATGTCTGCTAGGCCTTTTAATAGGCAGCATTGGTAGGTCAATGAATACAAACCGTGTAAGCAACAGAAGCAGAGTTTACTTCAAGTTTTTTCTTTCCACTGGACCTTCATTTGTGTAGGCTGAGAGAGCAAGACCTCTATGCCAAAATCCTGTATCCAAATGCCTGATCTTTGTAGCTTTATAATGAACAGATTCAAAACTTTGCATCCACGTTCGAAACTCAGCTTTCCTAGAATTTGAGTTGTTTGAATTTGATCCAGGATAGTGATTTGAGTTGCAAACTCAGATCTTAAGTTTGGACCTGAGAACTTGCTTTGGGCTCCTATCTAGTATTTCTGTGTCTTCTACAACCTGGTAAAGTTTCAGTAAAGCACACTTCTTTTAGAACATTGAGCTGAGAGCTAAATATTGTTGGTAAGATAAGAGGTTAGGCAAGGTACAAACATGTTTCTAAAAAAATAACAAAACTAAGGAGCTAACAAGAACTTAGCACATGCTGTAGTATTTGTGTATGTGTGTATGGTATACAAACAGTAGATCATTCTATTTGCCAAGAATTTTGGAGTAGAATACTGTCATGGTTTGAATTGTATGGCCATTCAAGCTGAAAATATATTTTAATGTATTTTGCTTATAAGTTAGAACAGCTGATCCAGCAAACTTCTTTAAAAGCAAAAAATGTGAATTTGAGGAATGCTTTCACTCACCAACTTTTTTTGATCCATGATAGATGCAGTATGAGTAACGCAATATTCTTCTCTTGAAAACAGATCATACATTCTGAAGTTTGCCATTTCACTCAAGCAACGGACTTAGATTGAATTGCTCATGGTATGACCTACCTTTCTCTGACACTTTCTCAGTGATGGCCCATATTGATTCTAAGTTGTGCAGCCTCTGAGATCAATGAGTTGTATATAAGAGTATCAATGGGTAGCTGCTGTCAGAGAACTATGTTCCATCCTAAAACCCCTTTTGTTGTGAAGAGTGCAAAAAAAGAGCCTGGGCCCCAGGCACACTTTTAGTGTCTGAGTTTCCCTCACCCCCCACTACCCCTGCCCCCCTGGATTGAACATTCAAACAGATTTGAAATTTGTTTAAGTGGTTGAAGTGTGTCTAGCAATGAAGAATTTTGCCAGAATGTTCACTGTGTCCAGATTGGAACTGGTTTTCTTTTTGAAGCAGAAATAGCTTGTTGGTGATGTCTGAAGAGAAAAATGGGCAAAGACAGAAAAATGCATACAGACGGAGCAGGTGTTTTAATAATAATAAATAATAATAAGGCCTAACAATATTAATGGGGAACTGAAACTGTCAATTAAACAAGGTAACTAAAACCATTTGCAAAGAGCCTTTTTAAAAAACAAGTTCAAGTTACATATGCTTGTCCCTTTAAAAAAGACTCGTATGTGATTTAATTGCTTTTTGTAGTAAGAAATTTTGTCCAAGACTTTCAAATATGGCTGCCTAAAAGAATGGGCTGAATTTTGTTGTTTTGTATCTAATGCATTCCATTGATTTCAATGTGACTTTAATGGGAGTAGTCAGGTTCAGTAATTTTTAAAGTCAGGCTATTTATTTTGGTCCTTAAATAGAGAATTAGGAGACTAACTTTAGGTACCTATCAATGAAAAATCTTGGCTTTTATGCCTTATAATCTGGGCATTCTGAATCAATAAAAGATCAAAAATGAACTTATTCTAGAGTTTTAAGAATTGAAGATTGTGGCATCTATTGTTCAAAAGGTAATTCCCGTATCAGCAATTGGGTCTCTCATCAGACCTATGACCTTAATATTATAAGATACGGTATTATTTATACAGACAAACACACATCCCATATTTGAATTTGTTCTAGCTAATTAACATTCTTGCAAATCTACAATTAAAATAGAATTCATTAATTTCTAAAATATGACTTATTTACACTGAAAATATTTATAATTGTTCCTTGGCAAGCAGCTCCACTTCCATCTACCAGTACTTAATTGTCTTGGTAACAACAGGCTATTATAGCCTTTGTATTTGAAAGTACAGGGCCATATTGTATCTTCTGCTTCTGTGAGCAAAGGATAGAAGAGTCCAGCAGATACAGACTCAGGGATCATGCCAAAAAGGGAGAATGCATTAAATTAATTGCTGAATTGTTTTCAATGTTCCTTGACTCTGCCGAAAGCCTATGAGATTTGGGATCTGTCTGTGGACAGGAAAAGAACAGAATGGCTTGGGGCATGGTTGGCAGAATGGATGCCAAGGCAGCATTATCACTTGATTAAATTACTCTCTTTTCTACTCTGTGCTGTGGAACCCCCATGCCTCAGGGTAGACTCATAGACTCTAAGGTCAGAAGGAACCAGTATGATTATTTAATCGACCTCCTGCACAATGCAGGCCACAAAACCTCACCCACCCACTCCTGCAGTAGGGTAGCTGACTCTCAGGCTGGGGGCCTGGCCCCCTCAACCTGTGACAGACTTAGCTAAGAACAGGACTGGCTGGCCAGTGCAGATCCACTTGCAATGTTAATTGCTTAGGTGGCTGGGCAGCAGTTAATTAGCCAAGGAACATTGGGGCCTTGGAGGATTCTGAGATCTAAATCAGGAGGTTCCAGAAGACAGGAAGCTCTTGAAGTGCGGGGGGGGGGGGGGGGGGGTGAAGGGGAGCTGGGCGACTTCTCAGGAAAGCTGGTTAAGGAGCTCACCAGGAAAGGAGACCTTTAGAAGTTATTCCTAGAAAGAAGAGACTCTGAAAAAGAGATGCTATGTTTGTCAGATCCCAGAGAGACCTGGAAGGACCTTAACAGACAACAGCAGGAGTGCCTGATTCAAGTGGAACTCTACTATCTGGAGTGGAGCTGCAGAGGTTTGATATCTGCAAGGATCCTGAACTTCCCCCACGTGATAGGGAGCGGACAGTCCCATGTTGAGACAGGTATGGAGCCTGGATGGAGGAGAAAGAGGTAGATGGACTCTGGTGGAGAGGATAGACTGAAGTTAATACTTTTCCTTTGTGTCGTTTCCCCCCCCCCCTCCGCTGTTCAAGCTAGGGCACTGGGTAGAAGGCTTTGATTAAATTAGACCCTCAAAGGGGCACTGTTCACTACATAAAAAGGCTCCTTGATCTCACTGAAAGCCAGTAGGGGAAACTGAGGCAGGGATGTACCCACAGGTCAGCACCAGGCTGTCGGGGGCACGTTAGTCTTGATACATGCTGGCACTCCAGGGGTAGTAGCCAGCAGCTTATATGGGGGCCTCTGTTACCACAAGTTCTGCAAGAGCAAGGCTGTCAGAAGGGGCAGAAAAGAGTCAAGAGTCAGTGTGGAGGCAGAAGGCCCTAAACAGAGGCCTTTTGATTCCACAGATCCCCGGGATCTGTATGTTTTCAGTGTTGCTCAACGCGCTGCAGGGGAGCAAACTCTGTTCTCATAGAGAACAAACAAGGAAAAAGTCTGTGAGGAGAATCAGGAGTATCTTGTGCAGGGCATGATATGTCCTATAACTACTTGGCTTCAGTACTAACATGACTGCATGGTAAGAAAACCTAAACAAAACAAGTTAGGAATTTATATTTATTTTGCAATAAAAACAGCTACGCGATCGTAATTTGTTCTAAATTAACATAATAAATTGCTAGACTAACTATACTTATTAAATGGGTTCCAGAAAGACTGCGATCTTTCTGATTTACCACCGTTACCCAGGCATCAATAGAGAATTAGATGAAGTGATTTCTAAAACCTCTGTGGATGAAAGCTGAGGATATTCTCCATGGGCATGAAAGCAAGCAGTCCTTCTAATCCTCTATTCCATTAAATCTAATAACCCACACATGCATGGCTGAAATCTTTTCCAAGGCATAGATGGGTGGGCTACTGAGGAAAAGATTGATGACTGGCATCTGTATCTATGAGGTGGTCAGCTCGTGATACAAATTCCTTCCCCTACTTCCAGAGCAGTTGTATGCCACTTTTCCTCTATACAAAGACCATTTGCTTTTCATGTAGTAATGAAGAACAATGTTTTAACAGACAAAGGCGCTTCTAGTTTATTATTGTGCCGTCTTTGACTAGCATTAGATGCTGGGAAAAATGGTAATTCACAGTGTGAATGCTGCTTGTCTACGCACATGGGTTAGGGTTGAGCATGTGCAATGTATATTGCATAAGGTACAATGGTGAACATTGTGAGAATGAGAGAAGCTGAAATTACAGCTGTTTTTGATAGCCAAGAAACTATAGTCTTTTGTGGTTAAAAAACCCAAACAAATCCCCAAATATTGTCCTTTAAAAGTGTGGGCTGCTGCATTCAGTTACAATATGTTAGGTTTCACTGTTTGCAAATTAATATACAAAATCTACAGATACGTTATTGGAACACCTGTGTTCTCCTTATTTTTTCTTGTAAATGGATACAAGGCACAGGTGGCTCCTCATTCACTTACTTCATGCAAATATAAACATGCTGCACAATTCTTCTGCCTTAACTATATAATAACCAAAACATGATTGTTACTGATTTAATGTAATCAACATTGTGAGGGGAACATTCTAAGCCCTTTGTGAATGGCTCTATTCTGAGGGGATTTACACCCCCATGTAAATCTGATTTAAATGGGAAAGTGGTGGAATGTGGCTTTCCTATTTAACCTATGCAGAAATCTATATTCTCCTACTTAGGTTTCTTGCTGTGCAATGGGATACTCAGCTGGTGCATAGTGGGGGAAGGGAGCGACAGAAGTCCAGTAAGGATGTAGGAAATAGGGGAGGGAATATCTCAAACCAGCAAGTTACACATTTTGATTCAGTATTCTGATATGCTTATCAATGCTTTCCAGAATGCGACACTAAGACAACCTGAAAACAACATGGAGAAATCAACAAACACGTATGTGTCTTTATGGTCCTATGATTTTTTGAAAGGACTTCTGTAACAGCATAAATAAAAACCTAGAGGGGAAAGCAACAGTGAACCATCTCGACATTCAAAAACGTGTGTTTTAAAAAACAGTTTTAGTAGTGTAAAATTATATTATCTTTCTGTTTTAATTTTTTGAACGATAGCAAGATTTATTCAATTAGGATAGTACACTTCAAGGTTAACTACCATTTGCTGTTCACTTAGGCAAGCTATTGTACAGTTATGTAAATTTCACGAATAGAGCCACTACTTGAGTGTCTTAATTACAAGTAAAAAGTGTCATTTAAATATGAATAAGTGAATAGTTCCTTGTATTTCCTGTTCACATTTTCCTATCATCTTAAAGACCAAGAATTAACTAGCCATCTATGTTGTGCCTTAATTTTTCCTTCTGTCTCTAAAAGGAAAAAAAATCTTTTATACATTAAAACAAGTGAAAAAACTGGAAATATTGTATTCTTTACAGTTATTAATAATGTGAATGAGTTATTAACAATGTGCCACATAACATTTTGTTGTGTACATAGAGTACTTTTGTATATAACTAGTTTGTGTAGGTTTTTCTACATTTTGATACTAAATACATTGCATAATTGAAAGAAAACATCATTTCTGTATAAAATACTTTAGTCCTTATAACATTCAAACAAGACCATTAAAGGTTTATTTTGCATGCATATATTTTTAGTACAAAGAGCTAGTATGAATTCCTTTATAAATAGTGGTGTTATATAGTGTTCAAAATAGTCCTTTTCCATATTAATTTGAAACTACCATAAATGAAATTTCATGTAAAAACATTTATAACATCATTCCCTCATAAATTTTCATGTATTTCCCTACATTCATATTAGATGAAGATAGTCTTAGATGTTTTTCCCATTGTTTTTAATTGTTTGTGTCTAAAAATGATCTAGAAAGAAATCTGTTGTTAATCACGTTTCAACAAGAGAGGGATGATTAGTTAATAAAAAACATGCCTCATTTCTGTGGACCAAAGAGCTAACTCCAGTTCTCAGTATGTACAGAAGCTCCTGAAAGAATATTCCCACCCTTCTGTGATGTAGCTGCTGCTCTTCCCCAGGAATGAGAAGTTCAGTATTCATTCTTTGCTTGCATCATCCTTTCCAACATGTTCCCACTGATACATTAAAGGAATTAATTGCTCATAATGATCTCACCATCTGTTAACAGGGGTTCATACCTACAGGCTGGTGGCATGTGGTGGTCCTATTCAGAAATCAATAGGCAATGCTGGGAGAACACTTTCCCACATTGCCTTCCATTGCCCTTTGAAAAGGGGAGGAGAGCTCAGTGTTGGCCATCTGCTCCTTGTCTTTCTGTGAGAGACCTTGATGCAGTCCAGCACAGCTCTGATCTGACTCCAATCTGATTGGAATGTGGCTGATCTGAGAGCCTCTCAAAGCTGTGAAAGTGAGTCAAAAGGAGATCCCCATTGTCCAGAATGGCTGAAAGAAAATGATCACTTTAAAATTCATAACTCCCAGGTGCCTGCCATCTATTCATGGGAAAAACTCTCTGAACTTCTCTTCATTAAAAAGAGAGGGAGTTTTGCTAAAAAGAGAGAAAAGGAAGTAGTTTGTGGGAATGTGCAGGGGATTTCAGGCTAAACAAATGAGGAATGTGGAATTTTTACTCGTATTAAAAGAACCATGTAAGGAAAGGGAAGCATTTGTAAAAACAGGGCCTGTGTGCTAGAGGCCCTTCCCTGGGGCACTGTAGCAAAATAAAAAGGGACCTTTTTTCCCCTGTAGGGAGTTTTTCCCCCTGTTTCTTACCTGTGTGAATGAGGATAGGAATAGTATATGAATGAGTCTGTTATTACTTTATTTTACACCCAAAGTTAATTCATGCTCTCTCTCTTTCTTGCCCCCTCCTCCATCCCCCCCCCCCCCCCCCGCCCTGTAATTTATTGTTTTGGTTGCCTATAATGCTGACTTGACCATGGACGCATGCAACACCGGTTTATGTCCTTACAGGGGGCACTGTGCTTTTGGCGGGGGGTGGGGAACGTTCGGTTGGCTTGTTGTCAAACCTTTCCCTTCCCCCACATTTTGTAATCTTTGGTGCCTTACCTATCGCAAACACCTGTTAGAAGCTCTCTGATTCCCCTCTGAGCTGATAAAACATTCCTACTGCCAAGAATTTCCAAATCCTTCTCCATTCCTGAAATATACTACATGCATTTACAAAATCTGAACATCGTCTCACAGGGCTTTAGAAAATCTAAAATAGAATATGGTTGCTTCCTTTAAAGTCCTAAAATAGTCTGCCATAATTCTTGCCTAGGATTTTGTAACAGACAAAGTAGAGACTGAGGCCATGTACACACGATCACTTTATCGCGCATTAACAATCATTACCGCGCGATAACAGCAACAGCGTACACATGTGCAATAGGGCTCTTGCGCGTCAAGTTGTAGCGCAATACAAAAACCACCTCGACGAGGGTGGTAGCAGTTAACGCGGAACAGCTGTTGCGCCTTTCCACTTGTGTGTACGCTTACCGTGCAATGATTGGCCTCCGGAAGTGTCCCAGCATTCCAAAGTCGTCTTCTCTGGTCTTCCCCCCACCCGCTCTGTGGCCGTGATGAAACAGTCCCCGCCCTGTTTCGATTCCTGGGATTTTTGAATTTCTCCTCTGTTTCACTTCCTGTTCTCTTCCTCGTGGAGTGGAGTGCAGCTCCGATCTTACCTAGCAATGGCGGCCCATCGTGGAAGACGCGCACCCATTTGGAGCACGGCACAGGTGCTGGACCTGATCAGCATCTGCGGAGAGTCTGCTGTGCAGGCGCAGCTATGCGGCAGCAGGCGAAATTTTGATACATATGGCATAATTTCTCGGGCCATGTCTGAGAGAGGTCATGAGAGAGACACTGTGCAGTGCAGATCAAAGGTGAAGGAGCTAAGAATAACCTATCACCGAGCGAAGGAGGCAAACCGCCATTCGGGATCAGCGCCTGCTACATGCAGGTACCACAAGGAGATCGAAGCCATGCTCAGTGGGGACCTCACAACCACTGCAAAGAGTCCTGTGGACACATCGGCCCCCCCTCCTCCACTGAATGCCAGAGCCGAGCAGGATGAGGACGTGATCGATGAGGAGGAGGAGATGGAGGATGACCTGGAGGAGAGCGCAACAGCGTGTAGCCAGGAGCTCTTCTGCACCCCCGCTGAGATGTCCACCCAAAACATGAATTGCAGCGGGTCCTCTGAGGTGGCAGAGGGGGGTTCCGGTAAGTTTCTCTTCTGTGCAGCTATGGCTCCTGCTAAAAAATCATTGTCCAGGGCAGGGGTGCTTGCTGTCTCGGTCCCCGCTGTGCACGCTCTTTACTATGCATTCATTAGAAGTGCATCAACACAAGCAGTGATTGTCAAAAAATCATCTGTATTTAGGTCAATAAAGGTTTCCTCGATGTACCGCCAGAGCCTTGTACTCAGGTTAGATGGGATAGCGTATGTGTCTACGCTCCCGTATAAGGATACTCAGCCTCGCCAGCTGCAAAGCACAGCACTGGGAACCATGGCAGCACACAAGGCAGCAGCATACGGTCCCGGCTGGCATCCGGTGGCATGTAGGATATGTATTCTAGCTGGCAGGGGCACTCTGAGGAGAGAGATATCGGGTTCCATCAGTGTGCCCTGTGCAGAATGTTAGCC
>ML685766.1:40453101-40503446 GCA_007922175.1 Pelusios castaneus
TACGGGCTCCACTCCAGACAGTTCAGCCGTGTCTGCCTCCCACACCCCGTAGTCCTTCAAAGCATTTATTTGAAGGCCACCCATCCCCCTGGTATACTGCAACATCCAGTCCCTCACAGAGCTACTTTTTAGAGATCCGCAGCTAAACCCACCTGTAACCCCTCCAAACCCCCCCAATCACCACCACCCCTTTTTATCTTTTAATAAAAACAGTAACAGAAAATTTGAAGAGTGGCTTTATTTGTACACAGTGAAAATTTCATAAGGTGCACTTGATGCGTCCTTGAAGTGAACTACGGGAGGGCATCATTGAAATGCTCCGTGAGTGCCTCCCTTATGTGAGCAGCTCCTCGTTGGGCCCCCCTAATACTCCTAGTGGCTGGCTGTTCGTATGATTCCTCGAGGCGCTGTGCCTCCATAGCCCACCTTGGGGAAAACTTTTCTCCCCTATTTTCACAAATGTTATGAAGGACACAGCACGCCGCAATTACAGCAGGGATGTTGTCCTCATCCAAGTCCAGCCTCCCATACAAACAGCGCCAGTGCCCTTTTAAGCGGCCGAAGGCACACTCCACAGTCATTCTGCAGTGGCTGAATCGGTAATCGAACCGCTCCTTGCTGCGATCCAGGTTCCCGGTGTACGGCTTCATGAGCCATGGCATCAGTGGGTATGCCGGGTCTCCAAGGATGACTATGGGCATCTCCGCATCCCGCACAGTAATTTTTTGATCAGGGAAGAAGGTACCCCCTTGCAGCTTCCGGTACAGTCCAGTGTTTCTGAAAATGCGGGCATCATGCATCTTTCCCAACCACCCAGCATTGATGTCCGTAAAATGCCCCTTGTGATGCACGAGTGCTTGCAGCACCATGGAGAAGTAGCCCTTCCTGTTTATGTACTCAGTCGCGAGATGGTCTGGAGCCAGAATTGGGATATGTGTGCCATCTATGGCTCCCCTGCAGTTAGGGAATCCCATGGCAGCAAAGCCCTCCACAATCTCACGAACATTGCCCAACGTCACCGTCCTCCATAGCAGAACGCAATTGATGACTCGGCACACTTGTGAGAGGGCTAATCCGACGGTGGACCTCCCGACTCCAAACTGGTTTGCAACCGACTGATAGCAGTCAGGAGTCGCCATCTTCCAGACAGCAATCGCAACACGCTTTTCCACGGTTAGGGCTGACCTCATGTTGGTGTCTTTACGTCGCAGGGCAGGGACCAACTCTGAACACAGTTCCAGAAAGGTTGCTTTCCGCATTCGAAAGTTCTGTACCCACTGCTCGTCATCCCACAGCTGCATAACAATGCGATCCCACCACTCTGTGCTCGTCTCTTGCAACCAGAAACGGCATTGCACCGTGTGCAGATGATCGGTGAAGGAGCTGAGCAATGCGGTGCTGTTGCTCTGCAGGGCATCGATCAGCCCCTGCTCCTCGGCGTCCTCGTCTGATTCGGAGCTCATTGCGTACTGAGCAACCAGCCGAGATGTATTTAGAATGCTGAAGGCAACAGTGGAGATTAGAGCAGGATCCATGCTGTCGCAGTTGTGATTGCTCGCAAGTAGTGCGTCACTGCACTGTTGAAAATAGGCACGAGTTGCTATTGGTAACGAGGAAGACGCAAGGGGAACACAGTGCACCACGGGAAAATGAGACTTTACCCATGGCACTTTGCGTTCCTTTCCTTCATCCCATGATTCCAAGCGCTGATTGAGGGAAAATTGAACTGTGGGATAGGTGCCCAGAATTCATTGCGCTACACCGCGATATTGCAAAGAATTCTGTTGCGTTGCAAGGAGCGACGTGTGTACGTGCTCTCCCGTAGTAAAGGTCACGTGTTTTTTATAGCGCGATTGCCATGTTGCGCTTTAATCTGATCGTGTGTACATGGCCTGACTTCCGGAGAATAATAGATTCTAAGGCCAGAAGGGAACATTGGGCTCATTCCATCTAACTCCTACATAGAATCATAGAAATGAGGTCCCTTCCAGATTTACTAGAGGTCATCAAGTTTAGTCTCCTTTGCCAAGGCAGGATCTAGTAAACTTAGATTATTCCTGACTTGTTGTCCTACCTATTCTTAAGAACCTTCAATGATGGAGATTCTACAACCTCCTTAGAAACCTCTTCCACAATCTAACTACCTTTATAGTTAGAAAGCTTGTCCTAATAGCTACCAAAATCTCCCTTGCTGCAGATTAAGCCTGTTACTACTTGTCCTGCCTTCCGTGGAGATGGAGAGCAATTTTTCACTGTCCACTTTTTAACAGCCTTTAACATATTTGATATTCTTAACATATTGGTTATCAGATTCCCTCTCAGTCTTCTTTTCTAAAGACTAGATGGCTATGTCTACACTTGGCCAAATAAATCGACTTAGCATATCCACACTATAAAATTAGGTCGACTTAAAGTAGACCTTGTCAAATCGACTTAGAGCATCCACACTGGATGTCTAAGTTAACTTCTAGGGGCTAGATGGACCTGGGAGTGGGTCCGTGGTGGGAGGGGGGGCACCCCTTTCAAAGTGGTGGGTGCTCAGCATTTGCCCCATTGTACCAGGGTACAATGGGGGCTGAGCAGGACAGGGACAGGGGCAGGGTATAGGAGTGGGGTGGGCAGGGCTGTGCCCCACCCTGTGGGTGGGCACACCAGGCTCTGGCTGTGCCAGCTACCCTGGCAGGGAGGTCAGTGGGGATCCCTGGGGGCCCTTTAAGTCGACTTAAAGTCAACTTAGGGCTAATCCGCATCTACACTGGCTAAGTTGACTTAATAAAGTTGATTTAGCCAGTAAAGTCGACTTTAAACTAGGTTTTATGAAGTCGATTTAAAATTTCCTTAAATCGACTTAAGCAGCAGCTTAAGTCAACTTAAGGAAATTGTAGTGTAGATGCAGAGTAAATTAAGTCGAGTTAAGCAGGCTTAAATTGACTTAATTTACAAGTGTAGATGCACCCAACATGTCCAGTGTTTTAACCTTTCCTATAGATCACATATTTTAAACCTTTTATCCTTTTGTTGCTATTCTCTAGATTGTCTCCAAGCTGCCAACATTTTTCCTAAAATGTGGTGCTCAGAATTGGACACAGTATTCCAGTTGAGGTTTACTAGTGCTGAGTAGAGCAGGGAAGTTACCTCTGTAGTCTTAAATACAATACTCCTGTTAATGCACTCCAGAATGATGATAGCTGTTTTCACAGATGCATCACATGCTTGACTCTCATTCAATGTTTGATCCATTATAGCCTCCACCTCCTTTTCGGTAGTATTACCATTTGCTGGTTATTCCTCATTTTGTAGCTGTGCATTTGATTTTTCCTTCTGCAGTGTAGGACTTTGCATTTGTCTTTACTGAAGTTCATCTTGTTGATTTCAGACCAATTCTCCAATACGTCAAGGTCATTTTGATTTCTAATCCTATCCTCCACAACACTTGTAACACTTACCAGTTTGGTATTATCCACAGATTTTATAGGCATACACTTCATTCTGTCATTCAAGTCATTAATGAAAATACTGAATAGTACCAAAGCCAGGACTGCTCTTGAGGAACCCCACTAGATAAGTTTGCCTGTTTTGACTGTGAACCAGTGATAGCTATCTTTCAGTATGGTCTTGCAATGGTTATGCACCCACTGTGACATTATCAAGGGTATAATCTGGACTGTTGGACAGCTGTATTTCTTTAATTCTCTAGCCTGGGGTGCCTTTTACACTGCTTTGATGTCAGAACATCCATTGCTGGCCTATTCACACAGCCTTCAGCATCACTCACAGGTATGAATGCTTTGACCAGTCACTCATGAATTACATAGAGGGTGACACCTGCAAATTCCTAGTCTCAACCTTGCCCCCAGAAATGTGCCTCTTGTATTGCTCAGTACCCTTCTGAATAGTACAAGCTCATAGGAAGTCCTTCATTTCATCAAAGGGAAATAATATGCACAAGCCTTGTTTATTCCAGGTGGAGTTTCCCTACACATTTTAATCCAAACACACTGGTTAAGATAAAATAATTAGATAAGTTTGTTAACTATGGAAAGATAGATTTTTAAGTGGTTATAAGTAATGATGCATAAAAGACAGGATTGGTTACAAAAGAAATAAAAAATAAAACACAAGTTAATGCCCAATTTAACAAATTAACAGAATTCAAAGCAAAGGTTTTCCTCACCATATGCTGTCGTAAATTTCACAGGCAGGGTCTCCTTTTAGCCTTGGACCTCTTCCCTTACTTCAGTGTCCTTCAGGTATTTATTAATATAATGAGCAGAGAGCTAGGAGGAGGAATAAAGTCTAGTGTTTTTCTTCCTTCTTTATAATTCAATTTCTTGAGCTAGAAACATCCTTGCTGAGTCATGGTGACATGCAGATTGTGGTGGACATAAGGTTTGAACTGTACATTTCTTGTTCACTACCTGCTAGAGAATGGCTGCTTAAGCAGCTGATAGCCCTTTAACATAGGTTGGGGTGCCAGTTTGTCTTTGTCTCTGAAAAACTGGTTTGACTTGCTTAACCTTGAAGCATGTTAAAACAATGTTATACAATAACTCTAGTAACTTTACATACTATGTTGCTATACATCTGTTACTGGGACAATAATATTCAGCAGATTATGACTTTTCAAATGATCCCTCACAAGAAATATTTTGTACAAAGTTTACCATAGTCTGGTAAACATGCTGAATATAATGGTATAGACTGTCATACCCACCTTACAGTAGTTTCATCAGGACCACATTTCCCTAGTTTGCTTATGAGAATGTCATGTGGGATTGTGTCAAAAGCATTACTAAAATCAAGATAAAATCACATCCACTTCTTCTCCCCTACCCACTAGGCCAGTAACCCTTTTTAAAAAAGGGAAAATTAAGTTGGTTTGGCATGATTTGTTCTTGATGAATTCGTGCTTGCTATTCCATATAATAAATAATTACAAATTGATTGTTTAATAATTTGTTCTAAGTATCTTTCCATTACACAGGCCTAAGAATTTCACTCTATTTCCTGCATCAAGCCCATAACTTTTGGTTAAGATAGAACATTACTTTTTAAAGGACATCCAATCTTGATTTAAAGACTCCAAGTGAAGACATCCCTTGATAGATTGTACCAGTAGTTAATTACCCTCACTTAAAACTTTGCAATCTATTTCTAATTTGAATTTGTCCATTTCAGGTTTTACTTTGTACCCATTGCATGTTGGGGTGAGACTTTGGAGGGTATTCAGACAATGCTGATATTATGAAATAAACCACATAATTTATATGTACTTTACTGTAAGTCTCAATGACTTGATTAGTACTGGTTTAAATTTTCTGAAGATGAGCAAGAAAGGGATTTATTTTTCTCAAATAGCTGAAAAAATCATCTAAGTTTTTGACCAACTATAGAGCTGGTTGAAACTTTTTGAATATGAAAACTTTGAAATTCAGAACAATGAAATTCAAAATGCTGACATTTTCTTCCTCTTTTTTCAACCACTCTCACCTTGATTAAAGAGTTCCTAAATAACTGGGGCATAAAACTATTAAGTCATCATGTGGTCAGGGAACAAGCTTGAAGATTTCAACTTCCTGCTCTGCCACAGACTGCTTGTGTGACTGGGTCTCAGTTCTGTCTGTAAAATGGGGATAATAACAATCCCCTTCTTCACAGGAGTAGTGTGAAGATAAATTCACTAAAGATTGTGAGGTGACCAGAAAATACGGTAGTGGCAGTCATATAGACTC
This sequence comes from Pelusios castaneus, assembly GCA_007922175.1. Lineage (NCBI taxonomy): Eukaryota > Metazoa > Chordata > Testudines > Pelomedusidae > Pelusios > Pelusios castaneus. The sequence goes on from ML685766.1 coordinate 40,458,834, forward strand.
CTAACTAGACTAAGTTCTTTGGGACAGAGGCCATTTTTTTTCTGTTTGTAAAGTATTTAGCACAACAAGGTTCTGCTCCATGACTGTGGTTCGGTAATAATAATAAGTAGAGAGATAGGAAGAGTTACGGATTTTTCCGTAAGCATCTCACTTGAACGAAATTTGCTAGTTCCAGTGCTGGAATGCTAGTTTTACATTAGCCTTATTGACATAAAAGTGGATGACTCTCAAGGATAGTCAACAGCCTGTAGGATACAGAAGAAAAATGTGAGAAACTCATTGACATTGCTTTATAGGGGCCTTCAGGTTTTTTCAGTCTTGCACATGAGATTCATATTACATTCCAAATTTAAATGAACTCCACAGCAAACATGCTGTGCCCTAGTTTAGGTAAAAATCATTTACAATTTCTAAATTTCTTGTGTTTTTGGCCGGAAACTGTGAGCCAACTTCCTTACTCTAGGAACCCCACTGCTTTGTACTGGTCTCTGTGTCCATAGCTTGCTGTTTTGTGTGTTTGGAGGGGTAGTGGCTCGCAGACTCTCCTCCTCTTCTGATATTTCTGGCGGATGGTTGTTTGCCATATCTCACTCTGTTATTTGCGGAAGATTGATTGTTCTCTTTTATCTTCCTGACATCTTTGGGGAGGAGGGTGTCTGACTCTGCTCTCCCTTCTTGAGGTATTTGAGTGAGGAAGAGGTCTAGGAAGGTCAACTTGTTCACTTACCACAGTCATCCCACAGATATCATTATCAGAAGAATCGGCTACCAGTCCTCATCATAGTGGCCCAGTGGATAGTATTGGAGATCTCAGCAAAGAAATCACGGAAATGTAGGGCTGGAACAGGTCTCAGAGTTCATTTAGTTCATCATCCTCCCCATCTCCTCCACTCCATCCCATACTGAGTCAGGACCAAGTAAACCTAGACCATCTATGACAGGTGTTCATCTAACCTGTTCTTAAAAACCTCCAGTGACTTGAATTCTACAGCCTCCCTTGGTAATCTATTCCACTGCTTAACTATCCTTTACTGTTAGAAGGTTTTTCCTAATATCTAATTTGAATCTCCCTTGCTGCAAATTAAACTGATTCCTTCTTATCCTACTCTGAGTGAGCATGAGAACAATTAAGAATTATCCTCTTTAAAACAATTGTTTAATATCTGAGGATAGTAGATATTCTGGAGGGCAGGGACAGGATCCAGGGAGACTTGGACAAATTGGAACACTGGGCCGAAAGAAACCTCATGAGGTTCAACAAAGACAAGTGCAAAGTCCTGCACTTAGGACGGAAAAATCCCATGCACTGCTACAGGCTGGGGACGAATCAGCTAAGTAGCAGTGCTGTAGAAAAGGACCTGGGGGTTATGGTGGACGGGAAGATGAATATGAGCCAACAGTGTGCTCTTGTTGCCAAAAAGGCCAATGGCATATTAAGCTGCATCAGTAGGAGTATTGCCAGCAGATCGAGGGATGTGATAATTCACCTCTATTTGACACTGGTCAGGCCGCATCTGGAATACTGTGTCCAGTTTTGGGCTCCCCACTACAGAAAGGATGTGGACAAATTAGAAGGAGTCCAGCGGAGGGCAACAAAAATGATTAGAGGGCTGGGGCACATGACGTATGAGGATAGACTGAAAGAACGAGGCTTATTTAGTCTGCAGAAGAGAAGACTGAGGGGAGATTTGATAGCAACCTTCAACTACTTGAAGGGGTACTCCAAAGAGGAGGGAGCTAAGCTGTTCTTGATGGTAACAGAGGACAGAACAAGGAGCAATGGTTTCAAATTACAGCTGGGGAGGTCAAGGTTGGCTATTAGGAAAAACTTTCTCACTAGAAGGGTGGTGAAGCATTGGAATGGGTTACCTAGGGAGGTGGTAAAATCTCCATCTTTGGAGGTTTTTAAGGCCCGGTTAGACAAAACCCTGGCTGGGGTGATTTAGTGGGAGTGGTCCTGCTTTTTAGCAGGCGGTTGGACTAGATGACCTCATGAGGTCCCTTCCAACCCTATTGTTCTATGATTCTATGATTTCATCGTGGGCCCTCCTCAGCCTTCTGTTCTCCAGATTAAACATACTCAGTTCTTTTAGTCTTTCTTCATAGGTGATTTTTAACCCTAACCCTATTTTTTGGCTGTCCTGTAGACTCTCCTGAACTTGTTCTCTTCTTTCTGTTAAGTTTGAGTTTTTTCTTTTTAACTCATCTTTCTTAGCCAGAGCAGCAGAAGTGAGGTCACCGGAGAAATTTGAAAAAAAGTAAATTTTTATTTGAGAAATAATTATGTGATACTATGTGTCAGTTAAATCTGTCCCATATACATTTACATCCTGACACAGGAGTTAATATCATGTGCACAGCATTATTTTTAGAATTTTCTGAATTTTGAATATCACCCTAACATTCTCTTAGGAAATCCCATACAAAAGAATTATGTTAATGTCTCTTTAAAAGAAAAGAATAAAGAGGTGTATAAAGAAGAAAACATGAAGTCCTCCAGGACTTCAAAAATCTTTTGGTCTGTGTAAATCCATAGAGTGGGACTCTATGATTAGATACCACCCGTCTAGTCATTTGGCCTTAAGATATCTGCAGGAGGGAGGCCCTGTCCTGTACTGCTCAGGAAGTCGTCAGCAGTGCCCCCCACCCCCGTCTCCTGCAATACTCCATCTTTCAGCAGTAACAATGTGCAAGTAACTATGAACCAGACATAGATGCCTAAAGATGTAGACTAGGCAGCTAGTAGGACTTTCAAAAACATCTAAGCAGGTTGGGTACCTAATTCGCTTTGTGCCATATTTTAAAAGTGTCTACAAATTTTGGGTGCTTCCATTTTCATGTACCCAGTTGAGATATGTAATGCTTAATTTTCAGAAGTGCCAATTGCTCGCAGGTGCCACTGATCTCAGTTGTCTGCAGGCCAAGCTCTTGGCCCAAATTTTCAAAGGTGGTAATTGGCTTGGGGTGGCTCAATTTCCAAGTGCCCAGTTTTAAACTCTTGGGACATATTTTAAATCCAACTGAAGTGAATGGGGACTGCAAGTATTCAGCACCTCTGAAAAATCAAGCCTGGGCTATCTGAAGCTGAAGCACCTAAAATTCACACTGAAAGTTTGGGCCTTTGAGTCTTCCCCATTCATGCAGCTCCTAAGGCACTTCACAGCTAACAGCAAGACCACCTAACTCTTTTACATCCCTTTATTCTTCCCTAGCTGTACACTTCATGAGCTGTGAAAATGCGTTGCATATTCTTGGTTCATGATTTTCAAAGGCTCCTAATTTGGTCAAATCAAATCCAATTTTGTCTGGACCACACAGAGGTATTCCCACAGCATGTTTTAGTTTTCAATCTCCAGCCATTTCAGTCAGCTCTCATGATTCCATGAGTCCCACAGCAACTGGTGGTTTTCTTACATTTTCAGTGCCTGGAGTCACATGATTATTTGAGAATCTCAGCTCTCATTTTTAAAAAATAAGATTCTAACCTGTCAAGGTTATGGAGAAATGTTTAAAATGTGAATACTAAAGCCTTTACCTGAAACCTGATAGTAAAATACAATTTACGAAAGAGAATCTACTGATTTTTAAATCCAATCTGATAATTCTGGGGGGAGTCTGACTTTTTTTTTCTTTCTTTTTTTAAAACACATTTTAATGCTTTGATTGGTCAATAGGGTGTGTTGCCTGTGAAGCTGTGTAACATCCTAGTAATACTTCCTTTGCCTGAAATACAACACCCAGTTATCAGGTGTTGATCCTATTGGGTGAGGATCAGGTAGTTTATGGTGACTCACCAGGTAACTAAATTAGATATAACAGGAGAGGAAGTGACTCCCCCTTCTTTAGGGGGAGAGAAGCTCTATGGCATGGACTGAGCAGTACTGAGGGAAGACTTGGGGAGCAGCTAATCTTGGGCAAAATACTGTTTTTTGTTTTGTTTTTATAATAAAGCCAAATCCTAGGAAGTGGAGGTGTTTGGAGTCTGTACTGTGTTTTTAAGAGGAGGTGGAGCAAGCTGCAGTCTGTTTAAAAAAATGATGAAACAATTTCTTTTATAATGGGGAGGACCATTTTCCTCTTGCTCAAATTCTGTTGAACCATTTTTACTCAAATTTTCAGAAAAAAATCAACCTTGGCCAGACATGAAATCTAAAAATAAATAAACAAATAAAAAATGTCAGCCTCAATGGTGACGGTTTTAGAAAGCTATAAGTAAATGTAAATGTGAGATTAGGCTGTAAACATTTTTATAAACATCAGTTAGGAGAAGCAACTGACTTTTGTGCTTTATACATTTCTGTAGCAGGTTGGGGCTGGGATGAAAGGTCACCTGTGCTATTTCTGCTGAGCCCTTTCTTATATTTTGGGGCAAGTGCAATGAAATACTCATTCCAGACAGAGTGAATTATGAAAGATTCTTAGGCCTCTGCTTAAGTGTGGGGTGTCTCAGTGAGGAGATTGGAAAAATATAATAACAATGCTAACTTCAATTTGAAAATTATTTTTATTCTTCTGTATTGCGAGAGTGCTATATGTTGTTCAAACATAGGGCCAGGTTGCAACCTGCTGTATGTGCCTATGCATGGGTTGGCAGCATATGTTAGGACTAGGAGAGCGGGAGGGAGAGCAGCCTGTATGGGTATGCTACTTACCTTCTAGTACAGATGGGCAAGGAGTCAGGGGAGGTTGTCTCCATCTTCCACAATGTGCCAAACAGCACAGCTGAGCTGGCACAGAGGAGGAAGCAATCTGTGCCAGTTGTAATTTGCTCCAGATCTATTTCTCAGCCCCATAGAGTGGGGTGACGAAATGTCCTGATTTTATAGGGACAGTCCTGATATTTGGGGCTTTTTCTTATATAAGGGCCTATTACCCCTCTTCCTCTGTCCCAATTTTTCTCATTTGCTGTTTAGTCACAAGGTTGGGAAACCAGGGACGTGAATTTGTGATTCACCAATTCGGTTCTTAGTCTTCTCTTGGGGCAGCACAGCTGTCCACTCAGCTTTACTTGAGGCTGATTTCAAAGTTAGAGTTGAGGTCATGGTTAGATACCGTCCCTTCCCCAAAAGCTTGGAGATGGAAAGGAAAAGTGATGGACAAAGGGCTGAGGAGAGGAATAAAACACATAATTGCTACTTAAACAAATACATGTCAACCATCCCCAACTGGCCCTCTTCTGAACCACTGTTGACTAGTAACTGGTAGCCTTCCTAGTACAGTTGGGTCTTTGGGGAAGATTTAAAACAGGAGGTGGTAGTGATCAGCCTCGAGCCCATGTTCAGAGAGTGTATTCCATGCTAGCGGGGCAGTGTGGAAGAAAGCATAAAGACAGTTATTGGAGGAGTAGACAATTAGGGATGTGTGGGGTGGGAGGGAACAGGGCTTGCAAGAGCATAGGGAACGTTGGGAACAAAAAAGAAAAGTTATCCAGTCTCAGTTCCTACATTATGTTTTCCTTCCTAACTGCACAGGGCACTGAGCCAACTTCTGCCATGGGTTGCACATGGATGTAACTGAGGGATGAATTTAGTCCAGTGATTTTGTATATGAAGACTTATTAAAATATACACTATATAGTTTTGTTTGGAAACTGAATTATCATGGATCAGCTAAATGCAACTTCTTTCTGTGAATACATGCCTACGACTTGCATGACTGCCCTTCCCCAATCACATGGGCGTAGACTTGGCCAATCAGGGATCAAGAATAATTACCGTGTGATTTATACTTGGTCTCTAATGATTTGCATCTGTCTAGTAGAGCAAACTGTTCCAGTAAAAGATTTACAGCTCATATTAATATAAACAACATCAAACTAGCTTATTGTGTGTGTGTAAGTTTTTCTTAATTTAGACTGTTGCAATGAACGTTTTGTATTTCTCTAAAACAGACAGTTTAGCCCTGAATTTTATACATATACACATAAACACGGTAGAATAATAGAAATTAGACATGGAAAATTACTATTTGTTCAGTCCATTTTCCTGCAAATGCAGGATTGTTCTTTGCAGTAGGATACATTATCCAGTTTCCTCCTTATCTCTAAGCTCCCTACAGGCTTCTGAGCTGTGCAAGAATATCAATTCTAGTCCAGCTGCCTGATTCTCAGCTGTTTTGTATCTTGATTAGGCATTTACCCCTGTGCAAAATTCAGATCCGGCAGCATTTCACAGCTGCTTTGGACAGGTGTAAATAACGGCCCAATATGCAAGGTGGTAGCTTTGAGTCCAGGTGCTTTGTGAATTACCTGTTGTTTTTAAGCCCATAGGAGCATGACTGAGTCAGTAACTTTAAAAATCACTTTTTGATTCAGATATGAAGCCCGTATACAGCTAAAGCATTAGCCAGCTAAGCCTTCAGGAAAGAAGGTGAACAAATACCCTCTCCTCAGCCATACTCTTACCCACAAGCCCCAGTGACAAGCTAAGTTTTGCTGCATGCACTGAAAGACGGTAAAACTGAGCTGTGTTGGCCTAATGGAAGGAGCAAGTTCCAAGGTCAAGGATCTCCCTACTGAGAGAGCCCTGCCAGCAGTTTGCTATTTCTTGAACTGATGGAACTCCAGCCTAGATCTTCCACTGACCTCAACTGCAGTAGTAGTACAAGGGGAGAGGTGGCCTCTCTTGTAAAGTCCGTGACTATTTAGCAGTCTGTTATGTATATAGGCTCTTTAAGAGCAGACCACATGGGGGTGGAGGGGTTCTTCTATGTGGCATAGCTTTCACATCAACTCACTTTGGGAGATTTGGCAAGAAGCAGACCTGTGATGATGATATAGCAGGATGCATGCAATTGTTGCCTATAGATTACTGTGGTATTTATATGAATTTATGGTCATTGCACTATTTATATGTGTTCGTGAGAGTGATGGCCTAGGGTAATTTTGTGACAAGGAGAGTCTTCTTAAAATATGTGTATGCTTATGCTGAATTTATATCTATCAAAGAAAACCCCTGTCAGATTTGGAATTATATTTTCCAGTTTGCCTCTGTTATCTAACCAGTTTTCTACAGCCCTTTATTTGAGCAGTGAACATTTATCTTTTTTAGGTTTTCCTAGGAAATGTTAAATTCCCCTTTGCAGATGAATGTATTCTTATAAATATATATATATATATATTCTTGTTAACGCTGTACTTGTTAATGATTGCTTGCTTGCTTCTGTGCCTCTGATCTGAATAGCAACCTATATTTCTAATATCAGAAGGTGTTACATAAGAATTACTTTCAAACATTCTCTTGGGCCTTCCCCTTTTAGACTCTGAACAAAAATGCAGTTTACTGATATGTGGGGAGAGGCTCAAATGTGTATCAAATAAATTTAGTTTTGCATTTTTTGCATTATGAAAGACAATGAGGAAATAATAATTAGTGTCTTATTTGGGACCTGAGTAAACATTTGCACCAGTCAGAGATTTTCAATTAGCACTGCCTTAGAAACCATTTTCCAGCTTTTGTCAATGTAGTGCAGAAGAAGAAGAAGAGCAAATAGATTGGAAATGCGCTGTAGCTCAAGCTCCTGGGAAAATGTAACAGGTGTTACAGCTCAGCTGGGTATGCGCTTTATAAAAAAAGCCCACTCAGACTTTGCCCATAGAATTTCCCTTTCTAACCAGAGCTTCAAGTAGGAAGAAACTAATGACTTCATTACCATCTCAATTCTGGGAAATGCTTGGTCCAGACCTGAACCATTAAAGGAAAGGTATAGCACTCTGTGTGACCTTACAAGATCAAAATGTTATTTAGAGCAATTCCATTAGTCAAGGCTATAAACCTGAAAGAACACACCCTTTTTGCTCCAGCTCTTAGGCTGTAAAATGGGGAGGGGGGGAGAGAAGAAAAAACATATTCTACACTCATTGTGCTGCACGATTTCCTCTGCTTTCTTTGAAAACCCTCCACTTCTAGCACTTCTTCCCTTCACTCTCTGTGTTGTGGCACATTTAATAGCTCTTGTTGTTTTCACTCTTCCAAAGGATTATAATTGGGGGGATGATACCGCAGCCAAGAATGTCAAATTTTCAAGCCGTACAAAATGAAATGAATCTCGTTAGTATTGTAGTAATTAGCAGCAACTCTTAATTATTAGATAATTATATCTTTTAATAATCAAAAATGGGAAAAGCTTAACCTAGGAGAGACTGGTTCCTGGTTTGTTTGTCGTTTCATCTATTACTACTTTTGTAGTTGTAAGCAAAGAGACCTTCTTTAGAGAGAATGTACTTTCACCAGCCTTCTCACAAATCAGTCATGGTATGTCTTTAAATGGCAGTAACCGGGGACTCTCTCCTCTGAATCATTTTATGGTACTTAAAAAAAAGAAGTATTTAGAGTATTTTATGGGCATATTTAAGAATAAATATAAAATTGTATTTCTCAACTATAGTTAAACCACATCTGTTATACCAAAATATAACAATCATATAGTCAAATGCAGTCATGTTTCTTAAAAAAGGGCAAAATTATGCCTCCCATAAGGTATGGTTATGTTAAGGAGGGGAAGGAAGTATGATACAGTGGTTCCTGGAGGCATTATGACAATGCAGCACCCATTTGATCACTGCTCCTGCATGGGGAGAGGCTGTATTAACATGCATGCCCACACATTTTGTGAGAAACCTTACTTAGTTTGTATGTATCAGGGCAGCTATGCACTAGATTCAGGTGCATACAACATTTTGAAAATTTGGACCTATGCCTATAAGAGGGCCAGTGCCTCTCCCATTAATGCTGGGGAACAACACTGTGGGAAGCAGAACTTGTTACCTCTCTTGAAAAGGCATGCTCCTCACAGTACAGGTAACTCAGCTATGCCATGGCCCTTCTCCTCTCAGACACATCTCCTCTGGCAGCCCTGAAGCTGCCTCCTGCATTTTTGTGCAGGAGGGAAAAACTCCTTGCACTATGTGGTTCTTAGTGACTATGGCTATTATAATATAGTAACATTACAGCCATACTGTGCTGTAGCTCTAAAACAAAACAAATGACACTTCTCTGTCATTGCATTAGCATTACTCTTAAAAATGTTGCTAAATAAAATGTGCATTTATTTATCTTACATCATGTGGGCCACATGTTAGTAAAGAGGCTCGCTTGTATATCACCTCTCCAGTCATAATCCCATAGAGAATTTCCTGTTTCTTTCAAAATCATACAGCTCTCTTCCTTTCCCATTTGCAACTGCATAACTTTTGGTGCCATCCACAGTAACAATTCTGCCTTAGTGCAGAACATGCTAGTCTTTGATAGGTAGGGTCAGAGCTCTACATGTAGGGGCTGGAGCAAGTTCAGCCTGCTTCGGGTGGTTCTTCTTATGCTCCTAACCCAAAGGTTTTCAAACTGTGATGAACACCCTTTGCACTCCTGACGGGAGACATAGAGGGATATTCCAGGGGCAGGGGAGGAGGACAGAGGGAGAGAAACAGCAACCCAAGCAGCTTGTGCCAGACCTGTGCGGTGGGGCCTGGACCAGCCTTCTTGGGGGCAGAGCCGAAGCATCATCTCCAGCCCCTGCCTCACCGCAGAGGGCCACCCAAGCTGTGGGTCAGCATCAACATCTGCCATGGTTGTGCTGATGTCTGCTCCTGGCAGCCTTTGTGCCCAACAGAGCTCCCAGCCAGCTCTCAGCTGGCTTCATCCTCAAAGAAAGTTGCACACACACACCCCTAAAGGCAGAGGGGCATGAGTTAGCCCTGCTCTACTAATGCAGCTTGGCTGCACGGAAGCAGCAGCCAGCTACTGAGGAAGCCACGGCAGTGCCATTGGTCAGTATCTGTGTATTTGAAACGTGCAGGTGTGGGTAATTTAATTAAAGTTGTGGTAAGGTTTCAGCTAGGTTATGTGTAGGCTATCAAACATACTTTTGCATAAGTCTATTTTTGTCTGGGTTGGGCAGGGAGTCTTCAGCCAAAAATTATAACTCCATGGGGGAAAATGGGCTTACCTCAAAAAGTTTAAAGCTTGCTTTCCTATCCTGTCTTTCAAGCAGGGCTGAAATAGGGCATCCAGGGCTCTGTGACAGAAAAGCAGCAGCAGCAGCTTAGGACCTCTTTCTTAGGAGCAATGCGGGGGGTTCTTGGCAAGACAGGGGCAGCAGCAGAAGTAAGGCCCCACCCGGTACTTAGTTCAGCAGCTGTGGAATATCTGAATAGATGGGTTGGATATGTTAGCACAGCGATTCTCAACCGCTGTGTCACTCACAACAGATTATTGTGTTGCCACACAGCAGTGTGTTGCCGAGAGCTGGCAGCTGCCCTTTGGACCTGCAGCATGGTGCATGCTACTAAGCATGTTGCGACTCACCAAAGGTTGAGAATCACTGTGGCTAGCACATCCAGTGATGGAAGGGCCCCAGAGAGCAATAAACCTTGGAATAAACACAGATCCATGGCCAGTTCCCACCTTTCAGTGCTGTGATTTCAGACTGTCTGGACCCAGGCTGACATCTCTGCATGGGTAAACTTGGGTCATTGTTTCTTTGCTATGGTGATGGCAGAAACTCTCTTTAATGAAGGCTGAGATTCTGATGTAATCATCTGACTCCAGAAGCTGGAGCCTTAAGCATGGTGGTTATGCCTTATTGCAGTGGTTCCCAATCTTTTTGGCTCAAGGGCCACAAATATCATCTTTACAATCCTGAAGGGCCACTCGTCTATCAACTCCAAAAATTATTGATGTATTTGTATACAGTACAGAGTATAGGATTAAGAACTAGAGATCATAACGTATTTAAAAGCAAACATTTTTTTGTGCAAAGCAAATTAAAAATTTTCAATAAATTAAAATTTTAAAACCTAAAACCAATAAAGGCTTTAAAAATAGTTAAAAAAATTAAAATGTTAAATTCTAAAAAAAAATTAAACTGTTAAAAACAGTTGATTTGGTGCTGGGTGGGCTGGGTGCAGGCACCAGGCTGGAGGCAAGTGCCGGCAGACAGGGAGGGCTGGCTGCAAGCAGTGGGCAGGAGATAAGTGTCTGTGGGAGGCTGAGAAGAGGCCCCTGCCGGGAGGCTGGCAGCCACAGCCAGACTCCTGGCTGTCTACTGGACTGGGCTCAGAGGCGGCTTTTGAGGTAGGCGAAGCAGGCGCATGCCTAAGGCCTTCGAGCAGTAAAGGGCCCTGTTGCCTGCTTCGCCTACCCCAAAAAGCTGCATCTGCCTCAGCTGGCAGCAGGAGGAGGAGCTGGCCCAGCTGCGTGGTAGGAAGTGGGACCAAAAGGGGGGGGGCTATACGGGGCCCCGCAATGGGTCTTAGCCTAGGGCCCCCAATAGCCAAAGACTGCCTCTGACTGGGCTGCAGGCTTGCAGCCGCAGCCCGATTCCCGGCTGTGTGCCAGACTGGGGGAGATTTCTAGACACAGTTCAGCTCCTAGCAGTGTGCCAGGACCTGGAAGCAAGTGTTCAGCTACAGCTTCGCTCCTGGCAGTTCACTGGGACCGGGCGGGAAGCTGGTGTCTGCCCGTAGCCCAGCTCCAGGCTCCACACCAGGACCGGGCAGGAGTGCGGCTACAGCCCGGTTCCAGCTCCATGCTGGGACCAGGCAGAGGGAGTGCAGCAGCAGACTGACTTGCAGCTCCATTCCGCAACCGGGCGCAGGCAATGCGGCCCCAGCTCAGCTCCCAGGCTGCGGGAGTGGAGCGTGGAGCATTTTAGAAAGTCCTGAGGGCCACTTTTGTCCTGCAGGCAAGGGGTTGGGAACCCCTGCCATCCTGGGTTCTGTCTACAGTCCTTGCCTCTCCATAAATCCAATGATGTGGTTAATCGCTTGCGTTACTAATATGCCAACCACTTGTATCTTCTGTAGAGAACTGAGAGCAGGAGTCTAGAAAAATCTTTTGTCATTTTGCCTGAAACTTCCTGGCACATAAACTTTCAAGCTGACAGCTCTCTGTATGATGTATACTCCCAGCAGCACTAATGTCTTTCAGTGAGGTTAACAGGTATTATTAATTTTTTTAAAATTCTGTGCTGTTGCTGATGAGACTAGTCTAGTTTATGAATAACTTGAATTCTGAGGTGGCTTCATGCCATGATTTATAACTGAAAGTGTCCCAGTCTGAAAAGTGATGGGGGGAAAGTGATTTTGTTTGCTAAAAAGGCAGGAGTTTAATAATTACATAACATTTGCACCCAAATGTACCATTAGCAAATTTGTAGGTGCAGATTTGCCATTCCCAATGCTTTCCCAAACAATATTCAAGACAGAATAGATTAGAAAAAAGCAATGCTTCCATTAGGAAAATGCTGGTGCATTTTTCACCTCCATGTGACGTGGGTAATAGTATAATATTATAGTAGCTTTCATCCAGGCATCTCCAGGACTTTCCAAACTTGAATTTTACTGAGTTAACTGCTGCACAAAGAAAATAAAGCCCATTATCCTGATTTTGTGTTGTGGAGAACATATAATACCTCCAGAAATACATTTTGAAATGCATTATTTCATGCCACTACACTATTAAAGAGGACAGTTTTCAAGGGTGAAGTCCGGTTCCATTGATTTCAGTAAAGATTCGGCTATTGATTTAAATGGAGCTAGGATTTCACTCTAAATACTTATCAATTATGTAACATTTAATAAAGCATGTAATACAGATTGTACAGTCCTGCATTCTTAGTTACTTTGACCACAGTACCAAGGGCATAAATAAAAGAGAAAGGCTATGTACACACTACCATTTTTAACGCGCAATAATCCTCTTCCGCATTAATTCTCCCGTGGCTGTTGTTGCGCGAGATCGCGTACACACTATGCTTGCTCTAACGGAACAAAGCCCCCCCCCTTCTGAGCGCAGTCCTCCAGGAAAGCGAAGGGGATTGTGGGTACGTATCCCAGAGTCCCCAGTATCATCTCCCGTGGTGCATTCCGCTATTGACGCTACCCAGCGGTTGCCAATAGCAACGAGCGCGAATTTCAAATTGAAGCAACCTTCTTCTCGGCACTGCCTTTTCAGAATCGACATGGATTCAGCTGTGATCTTGAATGCTGCCTTCAGCATTGTGAACACAGCCCAGATTCTGTTGCGGTTTGCCTTTGGCTATGATTCGGAGCATGACACGGATGACTCGGTCTCGGATGATGACAGCATTGAAAACCAAACGGACATTCTGATCAGTTTCGCGGACCAGCAACACAGCCTGAACCGCCGTGTTTGGTCCCGGCAGACGAGCACAGACTGGTGGGAACGAATCGTCCTTCAGCTGTGGGATGATGATCAGTGGCAACAGAACTTTAGAATGCGGAAAGCCACATTTATGGAGCTATGCCAGGAGCTTGCCCCTGCCCTTCGATGCAAGGACACGAGGATGAGACCCGCCATGACCGTGGAGAAGCATGTGGCTATCGCACTTTGGAAACTGGCGACTCCAGACTGCTACCGCTCGGTCGCAAACCAGTTTGGGGTTGGACGCTCGACCGTTGGAGTGGCACTGTCACAAGTATGCAGAGCCATCAACCGTATTCTGCTCAGGAGGATGGTGACCCCGGGAAACGTGAGGGAGATCATCGCAGGATTTAATGAGTTGGGCTTCCCGAACTGTGGGGGTGCAATAGATGGGACTCACATCCCTATTCTCGCTCCCGACCACCTTGCCTCTGAATACATCAACAGGAAAGGATACTTTTCGATGGTTCTACAGGCACTGGTGGACCACCGTGGTCGCTTTATGGACATTAATGCTGGCTGGTCTGGAAAGGTGCACGATGCACGCATCTTTAGAAACTCTGGACTATTCAGAAGGCTACATGCTGGCACATTTTTTCCAGACGAGAAAATAATTGTGGGCGGTGTAGAGATGCCAGTGGTGATACTTGGGGACCCCGCCTACCCACTGATGCCATGGCTCATGAAGCCGTACACCGGGAAGTTGGATCCTGACAAGGAGCGTTTCAATTACCGGTTAAGTAGATGCAGAATGGTTGTGGAGTGTGCCTTTGGCCGTTTAAAAGCGCGCTGGAGAGCGCTGTATGGCAGGCTAGATCTCCACGAGGACAGGATCCCATTAGTTATTTCGGCTTGCTGTGTTCTTCACAATATATGTGAAAGCCGGGGGGAGAGATTCAGGAACTCTTGGACCACTGAGGCACAACGTCTGGAAAATGCCTACCAGCAACCAGACACGAGGGGTATCCGGGGGGCGCAGCTAAGGGCAGTTCGCATAAGGGATGCGTTAAAAACCCATTTTAGTACTGTTGGTTAAAATTGTACCTTTGAATATAGTTACTAACCATTTCCTATATGTTTCAACTGTTAAAAATTAAGCTTTAGAAATTTTGTGTTTTTCCCCTGTAAACATTCATTGAATCAAAAACCGTTAATGTTAAATTAATGAAACAAATAAAGAACGTCTGATTAAGTTTAACAAGGATTCAACTTTATTTAATTAACATTGATCAAAACTCGGGTTTGAGGGGAGTAGGGACTAAAGGTGGGTGTAGGTGCGGGACTCAACTACATATGTTGGGGGAGGGGTTCTGTTAGGGTTACACCATGGATGTCCATGGTGGTCTAAAAACTGTCTGGGGGGGGAATGTGGCGTGGATGCACTGAAAGGCATATGAGGCTGATGATGGGGGGTGCGAGCCTGTAGCAGACCGACCATGGTCTTGAGGAGGTTGGTCTGCTCCTGCATGATGCCTATCAGGGCATCCTTCTGCTGCTCTCTCCTCGCACTGCTCTGTCTCCTGTCCTGCCTGCACTGCCTCCTCCATTGCCTTGTCTCCCTCGCAGAAGCCTCATGGAACTGCATGAGCTCCTGGAAGACGTCTTCCTTGCTCCTGCGAGGCCTCCGCCTTATCCTCCTCAGACGCTCAGCTGCAGCTGTAGACTGTCCACCGAAGGTCATTCCTGTTCAGATATGAAAAATGTAGAATGCCGCTATTGTTCTCGCCACGGTCAGGAGCAAATGATGTTGTTCTCCCCACACATTCCTTCAATACACAAGAGGGGACCTATGGGGGGGCGGTAACAGATTTCCCAAAGCTTGGTACGGGTTGCAGAGCTAGTACAACGGAGAGTTGACTATTGCCACACCAAGTTCTGATCCCGTGCCCGAGATGGCTGAAATAGAGGCAGATCTCACACTGCTTAGAGTGCCTCTGCAAGCGAGAATGCATCTCCTTCATGTTGCCGACTTCAAGCCGGGACCTTACGCTGCAGGACTGTGCGCAGCAATGTTGCCCGCAGGAGTGCTTGCGAGTCTGAAAGGAAGAGTGTCCCTGAATGGTGGAGTGCAAAGGAATGCTCTACCATGTAATCTCAAGAGAAGACTCTGGAAATATTTGGATGACGCGTTCAGTGAGTTGAAAGGGAACGACTACTTGGAAATCGAGGCATACATCGATGACCTTTTTAAGTAATGCTAGTAACACCTTTACAGTTCTGTAAGGAACAGAACTGAGGACACCGAAAACAAAAACCCCTTGCAAAAAAACCATGTCTACGCTGAGCTGTAGCACCTAGAATAGAGGACATTGCGAACGGGACTTACCAGAGCTGCCTTCTGATGATTCCTGGGTAGGCGTGGAGAAGGAATCAGTGGAGCTTGTTTCTGGCTGGGTGGAAAATAACTCCTGGCTCCCCGGGTCAGTGGCTCCGTTCTCTCCGTCCTCGTAGTCTTCTTCTTCTGATTCCTCGTCCACAATTGCCTCGTCGCCTTCTGCTTCCTTCTCTGTTTGGGGTGCAGTCTCCGAGGTGTCTACCGTGCAGTTCGGGGTGGTTGTGGGATCGCCGCCCAGGATCGCCTCCAGCTCCTTATAGTACTTGCACGTTGCTGGCGCGGAGCCAGAGCGCCGGTTAGCCTCTCTGGCTCTGTGAAATGTTATCCGCAGCTCCTTCACCTTTGCCCGGCACTGCAGGGTGTCTCGCTCGTACCCCTTTTCGGTCATGGCTTTGGATATTTGACCGAAAATGTCAAAATTCCTCCGGCTGCCACGTAACTGTGACTGCACGGCGGACTCTCCCCAGATGCCGATCAAGTCCATCACCTCTGCTGCTGTCCAGGCTGGAGCTCGTTTGCTGCGGCGCGACGACATTGCGAGCGAAGCACACAGAGGCAGCAGCACCGAACAGCGAGGCAGAAGGGAGAGTGGTGAATTCAAAAATTCGCGGGACAGAAGAGGAGGTCGGGAAAAATGACGTCACGACGATAGAGTACAGGCGGAAGTGCAGAAGGGATGGAATTTGAATTGTGGGCCATTTCCGTTATATTCACATTGCGCGATAAGCGTACACACACTGGCAATCGCGCAACAACTATTCCGCGTTAGCAGCAACCACGCTCGTTTAGGTGGTTTACATTTTGCGCAAAAAGAAGGGACTTAACGCGGAATAACTGTAAGTTGTGTGTGTACGCTCTGTTTGTTATTGCGCATTAAAGGGCTTTATCGCGCAATAACTTTGTAGTGTGTACAAGGCCAAAAACAGAATGGAAACTGTAGTAATTGTACTGAATAGGGCTTGGCTGATTTGCTTCACTATTTTCAAAAATGGTATTCATGGAGTAGTGGCTTGCTGTTTTCAGTAATGTGCTAGAGGGGGCACTTGGGGAAAGCCTTGTCAAAACTTTACCTCCAAATTGAATAACACTGAAATGATTTCCCTGCCTCCAATGATGATCATCTCCTCTCATTAAACTGCTTAGTCATCCCTGCCAGAGACAATTCACCTGGGACTCATAAAATATTTCTGAAGAGCAAACTTTTCTTCTTATAGAATTGTTTGTTTGAAAATGAACTGCTATTTGCTGCAGTTTCTCTAGGAAGAAAAGCCAAAAATATGCCTAAGGTTTTTAACACTTCTGTCTCCCCCAGCACATTGAATGGCACAGGTTGAACACTGCTTCACAATCAGTGATCACTGTATAGTCTCTGTTCAAGGCTAAAGTAACCAACAGAGCAGTTGATATGTTTGCTTGCTCAAAAAGTGCTGCTTCTCTCCTTGGTTTGATTATGAGTTTTGTTTCAGTGGGAATGCAAATGAGTACATTGCTCTCTCTTCTCCCCCCCCCCCCTTGTTACTCATATATCTGTAGTACAAAGGGGTTAGTGCTAGTCTGAGGGCAAGTTTTTCTTACTGTTATCCTAGGAGTCCCTTTTAAAAATATTGGCAGCATGTCAATGAGTATTTTGATCGTCTTTTGGCTTCCTGGTATGTGTGCAGTTTTGTTGAGGAAGTTCTCAATACTTTAAACATGTGAGGCATGACAGTTTAAAGCTAGTATTTTCTGTGTGTCTCAGTGTGGTGTATTCCTTTTCTGCATGAAGGGTACACAATGTAAAAAGAAAAAAACAAAGCAACAATAGCGTTTGGTTGGTTGTTTTTTTTAAATTAAGAAATACAGATTTTTTTAAAAAAAAGACAGGTGGAGCTGGTCTGAAACAGTTACACACAGTTATTTTCCCAAACATAAGCAATATTTCCTTAGAGGCGGTTGGTGTTGAATTTATCATTTTCCCTTCACCTGATGGTGCTGGCTGTTTGCATTTCCTGACACCAGAAGTTCATTGGATTTAATAACCAACTTCCTATTGCATTAACAAATTTCCATCTGGTTGGAAAGGTACTTGATTTCATTACTATTTGTCTTCACAGCTATGATGCAAACTGTAATTTGCTTATAGCTTTATAAATATGGTTAATGCAATGATATATACCACAAAAAGGTTTTTCTTTGTGCAGAGTACATCTAAATTTGTGAATAAATAAGCAATGTGGATAGAGTGAGGAGGGAAACACAGGAGACAGCAACTGTCCTGTAAAACATATAGTGTCCCAAGCATTATGAATGCTTCATGCAGAAAATCCAGAGGAAACAGCAACTAGAGCTCTTTTTAAAAATAATAGGACAGACACCGATATATTTTGCGTGTGCATATGTGTGTGTATTTCTGCTCAATAAATTATAAACCAAAACATCCCTGAGAACAGAATAAAGTTAATTGCATCTTCATACTTGTCAGATTTTTTGCACCAGAGATGATTATTTTATGTGATATCTGCTTGTGCATTTTATCATACCTACTGTGTAACTAATGAAACTGCCCTTAACAGTCTGATTTGAGGGCTACCAAATGGCTAACCTTTGAGATAATGGGTGTAATATGAAATAAATGGGGCCAGGATTTTACTCGTATTAAATTTGCATGTAGAGGCCTCGAGCAAGATCAGTCAATCTATCTTAAGTACTTTATCTTCATTTCCATAGTACCTGATCACCTTTTTAAATGCATTTATTCTCATATCTGTCAGGTAGGAAAGTTTTATCATCCCCATTTTACAAATATCGTCTCTTAGGGAACTGAGGCTCAGAGACATGCTTACATGAAGTCTGTGACAGGCGGAGAATGAAGCCAGGTCCCTAGAGTCCCACACCAGTTCCGTGATCACTGCACCATCACCGTCATACTTCCTCACAATCCTATTATGCTGAGTGTGTACATACACCCAATGAGAAACAGCTCCTATGCCAAAGAGCTTACAGCCTTTTAAAAAAAAAAATAAAAAGAGGTGTAAAAGGGGAAACTGAGGCAAAGTGATTTGCTCAAGGACAAACCGGGCAGTAGCAGAGTCAGGAATGTAATATATGTCTCCTGGCATCCCGTATAGCATTCTCTCTCCTGGACCATGCTACCTTTTCTCCAAAGGATTTTATAGCGGTAGATACACCCTAATGGCAGCTATTGTATTGCTTGTGCACATACTGTGCTTCCTTCTTCAAAGTAAATAAATGGATATTTTCCTTTTGAACCCACATGATATATGTAGAAATCAGACCAGGTTATGTACTACCACATGATATGAGCCTATCAACAGGTACAGTAATGAAGACATAATTTATGGCTTCTCTTGTATATGGAAATGCAACTGAAAAATGTTGATAAATGGCCTGCCCTGGGGTATGTTTGCTGTCATCTGAGGTAGAGCAGATAATGGTTATTCTGTTAAAGCAATAATATCACTTTCAAAAGATGTATTTGAGTTTATCCCATTTAGTACTGGGGCAGTGTGTGCGTGCGCACACTCTATAATGCTGGGTGGACTCAAACTTTGCTAGTGACTAATGCCTCCTAAAGATATAGGGGAAATTTTTAAAAAATGCATAAGTGACTTGGGAACTTAAATATCATTGACTACTTAGTGCTTTAGGGCTAGCTTTTTAAAGATATTTAGGTACCTAAAGATGAAGATTGGTGCCTAGACACTCTTGAAAATCCAACTAGGCACTTATGTGCATTTTTAGATGCCTAATTCCTTTTTGAAACCTGGCGCCAAGCCAGTGAGGCACTTCTGAAAATTTTATGCTGGGTGTCTAAAGTTAGGACCCTAAATCCATAATGAAAGGCAGTGAGTACATGCAGCTGCCACTGACTCCAGTGGGAGCTGTGGTTGCTCAGCATCTCTGAAAATCAGCTGACTTTTATTTAGGTGCATAAATGTGGATTTAGGAGCATAATTTTAGGTGTGCGTATTTGCCTATTTTTAAACTAGGCTTTGCAGAAGCTTTTATCTTGTTTTGCACATTAATGAAATACTATACAAGACACTGAATTACAATTTAATGATGCAGACATGATTATATGGGGAAGTGAGTGATGCCCAGTGATAAGTCCTATTCAGATGTTCCCATATGTGGGAGTAGCAACAGAGGTACCAGAAACTGAACATATTCTTTAATTCACTGTTAGCAAGCAGATCTATCGAGGAAGTAACTATGTAGTGTAAAGGCAAGCAAGCAGCTCATGAAAGGAGAAAGGCCTGTTATTTAAAGGGTGGGGCTAGACTCTCTCTGAGGGAGAGAGACTTTCCTCATAGTGCTGACAGGAAAAGAAAGCTTTGAATTGTGTGAGAGATTAGACAAGCTTCAGCCATGCTGTAAATCCATCTTTTTGCAATGCTCTGTATGTGGGGTGCCAGTCTAGCATGTAGTGTTCATCAAAGCATATTTGTGTTTTAACTATTTTTTATTTCACGGTGTTTTTATAAAGCTGTCATAACAGTATCTTTGGGTTAAGATAAATCAAGCTGGATATCTGTTTTGTTTATAAGCAGCTGGGCAAGTGCATCAGGGAAAAACTTAATCTCAAGCCTTGAGGGAAACAGAGGATGGAGTAGGTGACCAGTAGGTGTAGGAAGTTGCTGAAGTAACAGTATCAATGGCATTGAGGAGCCTGTGGTCTTCATTTCAAGCAGTACCATGGGGAACAGGTGGGAATCACTAAGGTCACATAGAAGGCTGTGTGACCTGGCAGTGATTCCTTTATTGCATGAGCTATAGCAGAGACTTGTGTTTCTGGGACTGATGGTTTTTGTAATTTGGCTTGTGACCATGGTTGCCCTATGGACATGGACATGGATTCATTACATTATGTCCAGTGAAGTAGCAGTAAGCTTTGAGTGATCAAGAAGCTAAATCAGTTCCCTTCTGGCATGGGCACCAAATAAAATAAACAGCTTCATAAATAATTAAATAGCCAATTTCTAGGGCATCTTACCCTAGAGCTGGCAAAAACTATTAGGGTCAGTTAGGGTCAGAACTAGAGACTAGAGAACAAATGACAGGAAGTGAGTTCTTAACCCTTTTCTCCTTAACAACAGTAGTTCACGCTTTAACCCCGTATTAACCAAATCAAATCCGCTTTAGAGAAAGTATGAACACTTTTTTATAAATGCAGTATCCAGTCATTAAAGTTACATATGGAAAATACTTATTAGGTCATGAACTTCATCTCTTTGGAAAACTTCCTCTGTTGCAGGTCTTTGCTGGGATTTGAATTAATGTTAGGAAAGATGACCTCTCATGCTCAAGATAAACAGGGCTGGATTAAGAGAGGGGCTTTAGGGGCTGCAGTCTTGTGCCGCAAGGTAAAGGGGGGCCCCACCACTCAGCAATAATCCAGCCCCGCTCAGGCTGGCAGAGCACCAGCTGAGCCCCCTTACGTCAGGCTGGCCTTTCAGATCTCTTCTGCCAAGCCCCCAGGGGCTCCGGGGTGGTGGCCCAACAACACTCCTGGCCATGGAGCACTGCTTTTGGAGGTCACACTGTGTGCCAGCCGGCTTCGTCCTCACCCCTGGAGTGCTGCTACTACATGCTGGCCTGTCCTGCTCCTGAGCTGGCTTGTCTGCTTTGGTCCCTGACCTGCTAGGGCAGACCAGTCAGCCAGCGGGGGGCAGGGCAGGAGTGCCACAGCCCCAGGTCCCCGGCACCCCTCAGTGTAGGCTGGCCCCCTTCCCCCAGCACCAAACATTGGTCTTCCCCACATTGCTGGTGGGTCTGCTAGGTGTGGGCAGTCACAACGCCAGCGTGCCCGAGCACCATCCCACTCCGCCCCCAGGCTGACTGCCATTGGGCTTGAGGGGGCAGGGACACTGATCCCCAGGAGGGTGCGGGAGCATGAAAGTGGGCAGCTCGGGTCTCCTGGGACACCTTAATCTGACCCTGAAGATAAGGTTCATTCCCTGAGACCAATGAGCCAGCTACAGTAATATCTTGAATTTTCAAACCCGTGGAACTCTAAAGTTCAGCTATTTCTGAGTTGGATCCTGGCAGCTGCAAGTAAAGCATGTGACAGTTTCCAAGTATTATGATTTGTTTTATTCTCTTGGTAATAGTTTCCCAAAGCTTAAATGAGATCAAGAAAGTTCATTCTACAACCCTGTAATATACAAAGTTCTTTGAGTGTCCCACAGGCAAAGAGCAAATGATAAAAGCACGAATAATGTAGACATTTTGACACTATCTAGTATTTTTTATTTGTATGATCTCAAAGTGTACATAACCTGATGCATAATATATTACCTTCAAAGTACTGTGCGCATGAAAGTCAAGGGTTAAATGGAATTTTCAGTGAAGTAAAGACCTTGATACTGAAGTAAAATGTGTTTAGTAGAGGTGGTTGGAAAGGATTATTTCCCAGCAGAAAAAAATTCAAGTCATGTAATTCCATATATGCTGCATATAAATTGGGAAAATCTGTATGTCAGTTAAATCTGGTCAGAAACATGCATTTTTTTCTTTGTTGATTTGTGTTTGGAGAAACAGATTTTTATGAAAAGTAATGAATTTGACTCAGGTCCCAATGCACATAGCTAAATTTTGTTACTTGGGCTATCGTCCCAGCCCTACCTGTGTCCCCCCCCAAATAAAACAAAACAAAACAAAAAATAACTCTCAAATAAACAAACAGCAGTTAAGCAAGATCCAGATACTTTTTTGTCACTGTAGGTAACATTCTCCCCTGTGTAGAGTGCAGGTCCATTTCTCTGCATCACTTAGGTCCCACTTAAATCTTCAAATTAGAGTTCAAGTGTGATGTAAGTGGTATGTAGACCTTGGCCTGGTTCCCTGCTCAGGGTTGAATTTCATTCTGTGTGCCCAGGCCCAAAGATGACGATTAATACAAATCAATTTGTTTGATGCTCTGGATTTCCTGGTGGGTTAATGAAGTATTTGTATTTACTGGGGGTTTTCAATAGCCTGAGGGAGCTTTCTCAGACGCCTTTTGGCAAATGTGTCTCTTGCTTTGTAGCGTACTGCCAAGCAGTGGAACATGATGGAAAACTTCTTAAAACAGGTGTAAAATAGGTCAATAAAAAAACTCCACAAAAATCCTCTCCTTCAGAAGGCGATAGTAATTTTAATAAAATTATCCTTGAACTTTTATATTTAACAGAAAATAAAAAGGGAAATTGGTGAAAGGATGTGTATTCTGAGATCCTGGTAAGATTATAAACTGCTCATCTGGTTTATAATGAGCTAGAAATACTGAAATTTCTTCCTTGTAATTCAGTGCAGTCAGTTATTTGTAATAATTTTGGCTATGAAGGAAGTGTGTTTGTAATGCTTTTCTTTTGTAATTAAAAAATGTAGTACCAAATTCTCCACTGGGATAACTGCAGTAAGGAGTTATGCCAACAGAGAAACTTAGCACATATTATTTGAAGACGGTTGTCAATTTTGTTTTTCTCCAGTTACATTCTTAGCACTTTAATATCAAATATTTCTTTCCCTGAACCCAGCGTTGTCTTTAGATGAATGTACTTGAGAAATCAATAGTCCCTTGTCATAAATGAATTGATCCTCATGCAGAGTTGGCTGAAAAATAGAAATTTTGGGAGGGTGGATATTGTCCCTATTTATGCTGTTGAGAACTTCTGTGCAAATGTTAATGAAAAATGTCCTCTTTCTTTTATTTTTGTTTTAAAAAAAGTAGAATTTTTGAAAATTTTCAACTAGCTTTAACCTCATGTTTCCATAGTTCAGAGATAAACATCCCCTTCCCTAGGAACATGTGGATGCTCATATATATGTTTGGTGATGCATGTGCTTGTACCTATACTCACACACCTCTTAAGCTTCAGAACAACCAACAGAAATTTTAACTTGCCATTAGTTGCAGGGTTAAAGTGCTGTGCAGAATCTATGAAGAAATCAGGCTTTGAACTCTAGAATGTCCTGAGGGAAAAATACAACAAAACATAGATGCATCTTTTATTGTTCCACTGGTCTAGAGTTTTATTTGCATCTCCACTCCATCTCCTTCATCCCCTGCTCTCTTACATCTTGGAACACAGTTTTCCCTCCCCTATAGGAAGTCTCATTCATTCATGTTTTGAAGGAATTTCTTAATTCTCTTTCAGCAAGATTACCGCCATCCATGCCCCTTTCCTCTTTTCTGCTTTTGCCAGAGAGAGAGAGAGAGAGAAGCAGAGCCTGCCCAGATGGTTAAGGACCAAAAGGAAGGAACATTTTCTCATGCTTTTAAAAAGAGCACTTTCTTTCCTGCCTAATATTTAGCTCCTTCAAATGCAAATGGAGAGGTTTCGCTCCAAGGTTAGCATAACAATTATGGGAAAGCTTTAAATCTGAAGCATTTGTTTACATGATGAAAGGAGTCCACAGTCCAAAAGCTCTGAGGCCAGGGCTTTTCACTAGCTATTTTCTAAGTAGTGAACTGCAAGTCAATTTTAGACCACAAAGAAAACCAATTTATATCACTGTGTAAGCTAATTTTGGAGGGAGTTGTACACTATAAATGATTTTTTTTTTAAAAAAAGTGTTACTGAAATAAACTAGAGATTTTTTTTTCATTGCATCTTGATGTTTAATGAGACTCCTGAGCAACTTGATTTTCCTGATCATTCAGCAAGGCCTTCATAAGTAGGGATAGCCAAAGCCAATATAGCTCTGGTCCTCTCTGTGTGTATTTTCCTCCAAAATCTGCACAAGAGTGTCAGGAGGGAACCCCTCCCCCGCACCCAGCTGCAGAATTCCCACAAAAAGTATTTTTTTCTGTCTTGTTTTCTGGTTTACTTGCTCTCCCTCTTATTTCTCATTCTCTGTCTCTCTGTGGAAGAGAGAGCGAGCCATGGAGTGACAGCCGTGGAGATGGAAATATTCCATTTCAGTCTTAGAATTGGTACAGCATGAACAGCAGACGTGAATATTTCTCCAGTACGGTTCTGCCAGTGCGTCTCTAACTTGAAGCCATATTAACATTATATTTTATATAGTACCAGTCAGCAGATAGCACTTTTCAGGGGAGATTTTTCAGCAGCACCTAAGCACAAGTCCCATTAAATCATTTAATGGTGAATTTTTCAAATTTGCCTATGTCATACATACAGCAGCAATGAAAAGCAGTCACTTCTGGGACAGAAAACAGTAGCTACGAATCAGCATGCACTGTAATATGAGTAATGTAATTTTGGCCAAGGAAAACAAGGCTAAACCCTGTTCTTACAGAAAGTTCCATGGGAATTTATTTTTTAAAGATCTTGCCTGTCAGTAGCCTGCTTAATACTTATCAAGATGGTGAAAGGCTATGTCATACTTGCTGTGGTTTGAATCATTAGTTCTAGGGAATGTAGGTAATCCAAACTCAGGACATTAGCTAGGACATACCCTTGAACTATCACTGTAGCAAGGTACAAGAAGCGTTATTTAAAATGTTGGTGTACTAATTAGAGATTGCTTTTGCTCATATGAAACTTTGTAGAAAATTCTGCAGGGGCAATTACTGTATTATCCATACAGTCACCCAGTGCAAGCTTCTCGCAGTCCGAGATTATGGGACACCCGAAGCATGAGGTTATACCTATGGTCTTCACAACATCCTCAGACACTCAGTTCCATGGGTTGACTGTGTGTTGTGTGAAAAAGTTCTTCTTTATATTTGTTTTAAACCTGCTTCCTATTAATTTCATAGGGTGACTCCTGGTTCTCAAGTTATGTGAAAGAATTAAGTAACACTTCTTACTCACTTTCTCCATATCATTCATAATTTTAGAGACCTCTATCCTATCCTTCTTAATCATCGCTTTTCTAAACTGAACAAAACCAATATATTTTTAGTCTCTTCTTATATGGAAGCTGTTCCAGACCCCTAATCATTTGTGTTGTCTTCCTCTGTACCTTTTCCCATTCTAATATATCCTTTTTTTCAGATGGGATGACCAGAACTGCATACATTATTCAAGGTGTGGGCTTGCCATGGATTTTTTATAGTGGCATTACAATATTTTTCTGTCTTATTAACTCTTACTTTCCTAATTGTTTCTAACATGTTAGCTTCTTTGAGTTCCACTGCAAACTGAGCAATGTTTTCAGAGAACTATCAATGATTCCAAGACCTTTTTTGGAGGATAATACTAATTTAGACCCCACCCCCCACTATGCTTCCTCCACCCTGAGCATGCCTCAGTCCCAAGGATTCAAACTCTGTGAGAACTGCCATAAACCTATGCCAAAGAGTGATTGTTAGAAACCCTGCCTGAAGTGCCTGGATGAATCACACCAGGCTGATCATTGTAGGATTTGCAAGGGATTCTGTCCTAGGACCAAGAAGAAGAGGAATGTTAGGTTTAAACACCTCCTCATGGAGGCAGCTCTCCATTCCCATTTGGCCTCAGGCCACTCAGACCCAGCACCTAGTACCTCAGTGAAGAGTGTAACGGCCTCTATTAGAGAATCTATGGAGTCAAAAAAAAGGGCTTGTCACTGACGGAATTCCGGCACTGGCATTCCCTAGCACCACTCTCCAGTGCCTCACAAGAAGCTTAAAAAGACTGATAGACAGTGAAGGCAATAGGGAGGGACAGTGCTAATGGTGTGTGTCCCTTACCTGGTGCCTACCCTACTGTAGGCAATTTTGGACTTGCAGAGAACTCCACTGGGTCAAGCATCAGTGGGCTCACCCTTAAGAGAGGGTCAGATGGAAGAGATGGACCTCCCTTCCATCCTTGACAATTCTGAGTTTGTTACGGACCTCATGGCACTGGTGGCACAGCAGTCTATCTGCCAGAGTGCCGGAATTAAGACCTCCAGCATCACAATGAAGTTCAGTGCTATCTAGAGGCTAACCTGCCATGATGCGACACTGATCATCTTCCACCCAACACTGCTTTCCACCATGTCTCACTTGGCACCACTGTGGCCCCTACACTTGGTGTCATCGGACTCAGAGGAGTCATACACCTCGAAGCATAGACAGCACTAGTAGGAGCTGCGCCAGGAGGAGAAGAGGCAAGCCACCTCATAGGGCCCTGATCAGTGCAGTGGCAGATGGCTGTGCAATGGCCCTTTTGGAGCCCACGGGTCTTACTTTTGACATTCCTACTCAGTTGCCTCTGCTGAACTGGATTTTCAGCTGCATGAGGAACATTTAACACCTCCCAACACTGTGGCAGACATTGAGATTGATGCTGAGGCTGACACAGAGTTCAGTGCAGGATCCAGCACCGTGGCCAACCCGAGCAGCAAGCATGTCAACCTGGTGTAGGGTAATACCCATGACCCAGAGGGTCAGGAAGGCTTGGTACAACCCATGGTGTCTGCATCTTCCTCTCTTGACAAGGTGGTAGCAGGGACTTCGACCGCACCATCCCAGTGGGTATCAGGGCTCACCAGAATCTATTGCAGAGTGGCTCTGAACCTAGACTCAAAGTGCAAGAAATGAAGGAGTCACTGGACCCTGTGGTACATATCTTAGCATCCTCAATGGTGGTACTGCCCCTCTCTAAAACCATTCAGAATACCACCAAAGTGTCATGGCAGACACCTGATTCTATCCTCCCCCTGCCAAGTAAGGGGATCGAAAGAAAGTACTTTGCACTCTCCAAATGGTATGAGTTCCTCTTTATCCACCCACAGACAGGATCACTGGTAGTAGTGGCAGTAAATGAGAAAGAGAGGCAGGAGCTTCAAGGCCAATGCCCAAGTCCAAGGACTCAAACAAACTGGACCTTTTCAGTAGGAAGGAGTATTCCACTGGGGAAGCTTCACATCACAAACTAACAAGTGATATTGAGCTGATGTAACTTTAATTCATGGGAGACCATGAAAAAATTCAAAGAGCTGCTTCTGGCCGACTCCAAATTGGAATTCGGAGCGGTTGTGGAGGAAGGCAAGGCAGTGACAAGGACATCATTGCAGGCCATGCTGGACACAGTGTACTCAGTCACATGACCCACGTATTCCATGATTGCTATCAGAAGGAGTTCTTGGCTGCAGGTGTTGTGCCTCCTCTCAGAGATCCAATAAACAATTCAAGACTTGCCCATTTGAAGGATTGGAGTTGCTTCTGAAGCAGAGAGACTCCAAGCTCTACAGCCTGAAAGTTTCAAGGGCAACATGGAAATCCTTAGGACTTCATATGCCATCCATCCAAACAAAACATTTTACACTACCGCCTACTCAGCAGTTGTATCCTGTTCAGCCTAGGCAGGACTATTCTATGAAGTGGGGCAGAAATAACAGGTGTAAGACAACCTCTGACCAACTAAGGAGGGGTTTTCAAGACAGTCCTTCAGCTCCAAGCAAGCATATTGAGGGTGCATCCAAGGCCAGCGCACCAGACCAGATCCCAGATCCTTCTCCCTGCTTCCTGAACCATTGATCCCATTTCTATTATGCAGGGGTTCAGATGATCTTGGTCAGATGGGTGTTGTGCATGGTAGAATTGGGATATTCTCTCCAATTCTGTACCCCCTTCCTCTCCTCCCCATCCCTCTTCAGGGACACCTCTCACAATTAACTTCTTATGCAGAAGGTGCAAAGGCTCCTAAGAGCAGGAGCAGTAGCGGAGCTCTTTAGGAATTAGAGGAAAGGGGTTTACTCCTTTACTTCTAAGGCTGAGGGGAGGGGATGTCTCAGACCCATTATCGACCTGAAAATACTCAACAGATTCATGGAAAAACAAGGTCTTCATAGTATCCTTGGCCACTGTCATCCCCTCCCTAGATCTGGGGACTGGTATGCCGCTTGTGACTTGACATATGAAAACAAGTGTCCTTCAATAGTCCCATCCCACAGAAGGGTCCTCAGGTTCATAGTAAACCATACCCACTATCAGTTTACAGTCCTCCCCTTCAGCTGTCAGTGGTCCCTCAGGGGTTCACCAAGTATATGGTGGTTGTCACTGCTTTCCTAAGGAGATGACAGGTACAAGTGTTCCTGTATCTAGACAACTGGCTTGTCAGGGGCCACTCCAGAGAGCAGATAGAGGCAAATGTCAGTCTTATATGGATGACTTTCAATAGACTGGGACTACAGCTAAATGTACTCAGATCGACCTTGTCCCCTACCCAGAGAATAGAGTTTATAGGAACAGTCTTAGACTCAGTTCAGGTAAGGGCACTTCTGCCAGTCTCTCTTCCAAATCATTTGCTCCATCATGGAAGACTTCAGATGCTTTCCCATCATGGAAGCATGTAGTTGCTTGAAGCTCCTAGGTTACATGGCCTGCACATATGTGGTCCAGCATCTGGGGCTGCGGCTCAGACCTCTCCAGGTTTGACTGGTATCAACATACCAGCCAAACAGAGACAACCTAGACAAGGTAATTTTGCTTCCCTCAGATCATCAAGTCCCTTCTGTGGTGTCTCAACCCTCAATCAATATGCACAGAGTGCTCTTCTCCAGATCCTGGACATTATTGTGTCTACTCACGGACCCATCAGTGTTAGAGTGGGGAGCACATCTAGGGACCCTGAGGATTCAAGGCCTCTGGTCCTGAGCAGAGCTATTGCTTCATGTCAACATCAGGGAGCTGAAAGTGGTTCGCCTACCATGCCAAACCTTCTGGTCCCATCTATATGGCAGATGCATATCATTCATGATGGCCAATACAACAGCGATGTTTTATATAAGCAGATGGGGTGGAGCAGGTTCCTCTCCCTGATGTCAAGAAGCCTTCAAAATGTGGGATTATTGCATACACCTGGAGGCATCTTACCTCCCTGGATCCCAGAATGAGCTGGCGGACCATCTCAACAGAATCTTCCACTGCCATGAGTTTTGGGGGAGGGTGGGATTGTATTGTATTGTATTGCTTTGCTTGCTGTGTTGGTTTTATTTTGTGCAGACTGGGAATAGGAGAAGCACTATGGCAGATACAGAGGCAACCATGGTAGACACTCAAGCAGGGGAAGGAACAGCAAAGGTGACAGAATGTGGAAGCTGCGGGATGTACTTGATCTTGGAGGGATTGCCTCCAAGGACCTATATGTGCATGATGGAGGTTGATAGGATTGATGGAGGAGAAAATTCGGGGGTTAGAGATGCAGGTGGAAACTCTCATTGAGTTTAGAGGGGGTTTGGAACATCTAATGGAGCAGACAGGTGAGGAGGTCTTAAGAGAAACGTCAGACCTGCAGATGGAACAGGACCATCAGACTGTGAGAGCAGAATCCCGGGAGATGAAAGTGGCCCGTGGAAGCATGTGACTGTGAGAAGTCGGCAGAGCAAAAGACGGGCTAGCGAAGGAGAAATAGAGCTCAGAAACAGGTTTGCTGGGTTAGCAAATGAAAGAGCACAGCATGTAGTGACTGAAGTTGGGATTGCAAGGAAAAAGAGAAGAGCAGCTAGTCCTGTCGAAAGAGGGGATGAGCCAATGGAGATTCCTCCCAGTAAGAGCCCTTGAAGGACTTGGGGGCGGACGCAAACGATTGCAGAGAAAAGCAGTAGGACTGAGGACTTGCGGTCTGAAGGAAGTGGGGATAGGCTAGTGAATAGCACTGTTGCCAGGAAAAGGCAAGTCTATGTGATTGGGGACTCCCTGTTGAGAAGGACAGACAGGCCTATAACCAGAGCTGATCCCGAGAACAAAAGGGTATGTTGCTTGCTGGGTGCGAATATATGGGACGTCGATCTGAGGCTGAAGAGTATCTTAACAGGAGCTGGAAAGAATCCTTTGATTGTCCTTCATGTGGGTACAAATGATGTAGGTAGATTCTCACTGGAACGTATCAAAGGTGACTATGCCAGGGTGGGGAGGACTCTCAAGGAAATAGAAGCTCAGGGATTTTTAGTGAGATTCTGCCTGTCCCTAGAGGAGGAGAACAAAGGTGTGAGAAGACCCTGATGATAAACAGATGGCTCAGGAAGTGGTGCTATAAGGAGGGCTTTGGCATGTATAGTCACTGGGAGGCATTCATGGACAGAAGACTGTTCTCCTGGGATGGACTGCACCTGAGTAGGGAGGGAAACAGACTTCTGGGAGGGAGATTAGCACAACTGATCAAGAGAACTTTAAACTAGGGAGTCAGGGGTAGATGGTTGGGAGATGCCCGAGTAGTCTCTGCGCCTGATATTAGTGTTGAGAGGGAGGAAAATTAAATAAGAAAGGACACAGAAATAGGGAGCAGCATGAGCGTTACGAGGAGGAGTAGTGTAAATGCCAGTCTAGTGAGTGATATTGTCTGTAGAATGACTGTGCCGAATCAGGCAAAGAACGTGAGTGAGGCCAAGCAGCACAAACTAAAATGTTTATATACTAACGCGAGAAGCCTGGGTAACAAAATGGAGAAACTGGAGCTACTGGTAGAGGAAGTGAGACCAGATATTATAGGGATAACTGAAACATGGTGGAATAGTAGTCATAACTGGTGTACTGGTATTGAAGGCTATGTGCTCTTTAGGAAAGACAGATATAAAGGCAAAGGTGGGGGAGTAGCATTGTATATCAATGAGGAGGTAGACTGTAGGGAAATTCAAAGTGATGGAATTAACAAGACAGAATCAATCTGGGTAAAAATCACATTGGGGAAAAAAGCTACTAAAATTTCTCCTTGAATAGTGCCTGGAGTGTGCTACAGACCGCCAGGATCTGATTTAGACATGGATAGGGACCTCTTTAAGGAAGTTAATACTACTGGGAACTGTGTGATTATGGGAGACTTTAACTTCCCAGATATAGACTGGAGGACATGTGCTAATAGAAATAAGAGGGCCCAGTTTTTCCTGGATGTGATAGCTGATGAATTCCTTCTCCAAATAGTTACCGAACCAATGAGAGGAGATGCCATCTTAGATTTGGTACTGGTGAGTAGCGAGGACCTCATAGAGGAACTGGTTGTAGGGGACAACTTAGGTTCAAGTGACCATGAGCTAATTCAGTTCAAACTGATTGGAAGGGTAAACAAAAATAAATCTGCGATCAAGATCTTCTTTTTAAAAAGGCTAACTTTAGAAAATTAAGGGAATTAGTTGGGGAAGTGGACTGGACAGAAAAACTCAGTAATGTAAAGGTAGAAGAGGCTTGGAATCACTTCAAAGCAGCAAGAACTATCTGAAGCCTACATTCTGAGGAAGGGGGAAAAATTCATAGGCAAGAGCTGTAGACCAAGCGGGTGTGTAAGCACCTCAGAAAGGCGATTAGGAGGAAGCACAGAGCCTATAAGGAGGGGAAAAGGGGAGAGATCAGCAAGGAAAGCTATCTTTTGGAGGTCAGAACATGTAGAGAGAGCGTGAGAAAGGCAAAAAGTCAAGCTGAGCTGGACCTTGCGAAGGGAATTAAAACCAATAGTAAAAGGATCTTTAGCCATATAAATAGGAAGAAAACAAAGAAAGAAGAAGTGGGACCATTAAAAACTGAGGATGGGGTGGAGGTCAAGGATAATCTAAGCATGGCTGAATGTCTAAATAAGTACTTTGCATCTGTTTTCAATGAGAGTGAAGATGAGCTGGGGGATAGAGGTAGGGAGGCTAATGGGAACGAGGTCATGAAAGTGGAAATTACCTACTTGAGGTAGAAGCCAAACCTGAGCTGCTAGATAAGACTAAATTGGGGGGCCCGGACAATCTCCATCTGAGGATACTAAAGGAACTGGCTCATGAAATTGCCAGCAAGGATTTTCAATGAATCTGTAAACTCGGGGGTTGTATCGTATGACTGGAGAATCGCTAATATAGTTCCTATTTTCAAGAAAGGGAATAAAAATGATCCGGGTAACTGCAGGCCTGTTAGTTTGACCTCGGTAGTATACAAGGTCTTGGAGAAAATTTTGAAGGAGAAATTACTGAAGGCTATAGAGGATAACGGTAACTGTGATAAAATACAACATGGCTTTACAAAAGGGAGATGGTGCCAGACCAACTTGATCTCCTTTTTTGAAAGGATAACAGATTTTTTAGATAAAGGGAATGCGGTGGATCTAACTTACTTAGATTTCAGCAAGTCATTTGATACAGTTCCACATAGGGAGTTATTAATTAAGTTACAGAAGATGAGGATTAATATGAATATAGTAAGGTGGATAAGGAACTGGTTAAAAGGGAGGCTACAGCGGGTCATACTGAAGGATGAACTGTCAAGCTGGAGGGAGGTTACCAATGGAGTCCCTCAGGGATCTGTGTTGGGACTGATCTTGTTTAACCTTTTTGTTACTGACCTTGGCACAAAAAGTAGGAATGTGCTAATAAAGTTTGTGGATGACACCAAGTTGGGAGGTATTGCCAATACAGAGAAGGATCGGGATACCATAGAGAAAGATCTGGATGACCTTGTAAACTGGAGTATCAGGAATAGGATGAAATTTAATAATGGGAAGTGCAAGGTCATGCATTTAGGGACAAACATCAAGCATTTTTCCTATAAGTTGGTGACGCATCAGTTGGAACGGACTGAGGAGGAGAAGGATCTGGGAGTACTGGTTGATCATAGAATGACTATGAGCCGCCAATGTGATGGGCCGTGAGAAGAGCTAATGCGGTTCTAGGATGTATCAGGAGAGATATTTCAAGTAGAGTCAGGGAGGTGTTAGTGCCGCTGTACAAGGCACTGGTGAGACCCCATCTGGAATATTGTGTGCAGTTCTGGTCCCCCCTGTTTAAAAAGGATGAATTCAAATTGGAACAAGTGCAGAGAAGGGCTAAAAGAATGGTCTGTGGAGAGGAAAACCTGCCCTATGAGTGGAGACTCAAGAAGCTTGGCTTGTTTAGCTTAACCAAAAGAAGGCTGAGGGGGGATACGATAGTTCTCTATAAATACATCAGAGCGATTAACATCAGGGAGGGAGAGGAATTATTTGAGTACAGCACCAATGTGGACACCAGAACAAATGGTTATAAACTGTCCATCAAGAAATTTAGGCTTGAAATTAGACGCAGGTTTCTAACCATTAGAGGAGTAAAGTTCTGGAATAGCCTTCCAAGGGGAGTTGTGGGGGCAAAAACCATAACTGCTTTCAAAACTGAACGTGATAAATGTATGGAGGGGATGGTATGATTAGATAGCCTATTTTGGAAATTGACTGATATTTGGCTACGGGTGGTGGATATACAAGTGGCCCAAGAGGGGAGAGTACATGGGGTGGGTTCTGAGTTATTACAGAGGATTGTTTCTTGGATAACTGGCTGAGACTTGCCCACATGCTCAGGGGGCATATCGCCATATTTGGGGTCGGGAAGGAATTTTCCCCCAGGGCTGATTGGCCTGGGCTCTGGTGGTTTTTCACCTTCCTCTGTAGCACAGGCTCGCCTAAAGGTGAATTCTCTGTATCTTAAAGTCCTTAAATCATGATTTAAGGAGGTAAATAGCACATTCATAGGTTGGTGGCCTATTGCTGGAGTGGGTGGGTGAGGTCTAAAGGCCTGCATTTTGCAGGAGGTCAGACTAGATAATCGTACTTGTCCCTTCTGAACTTAAAGTCTATGGCTATGTCTACACTTACCAAAGTTAGTTCGAATTAACTTAATTTGAACTAGCATGGCCCCACTGGAATTTTAGTTTGAACTAAGCAAGTGCCATGCGTTGCACTTGCTTAGTTCGAATTAGTCAGTTGCATTAATCTCAATGGCTATGTCTACACTTGTAATTTTAAGTCGACTTTAACTAAGTCAACTTAGTGTGTCTACACTTAAAATTAAAGTCGACTTAAAGGGGAACTTACAAAGTCGACCTAGAGCGTCCACACTGGATGCCTAGGTCGACTTCTACGGGGTAGGGGGACCTTGGGCAGGTCCACGGTGGCGGGGGGGGCACCCCTTCTGTGCAATAGGGAAAAGGGGGACAGGGACCCTGGCAGGGCATGTGGGCAGGGTGTAACGCTGTCTGGATTTAGGGAAGCATTTATGATATTATTTTCTATTCATATATCATAAATGCTATAATCCATAGGAACTATGTCATCTTTGGTATCAATAGAAAGGTAGTAATTTGCTGGGAATGATTATATAGTTTATGTATAGGAATTGTCTTTGGATTAGAAGTTAGGAATTTGGTGTTATATCTATACTTTAACTTGTATGATTTTGTGGAAACACCTGAGACAGGCTGACTACAACCATTGTGTCCTTAATGGCTCATCAGGTTACTCCCTGGGCCGATTGCACCTGGCAGATTCCTTAACATTAAGGACACAATGGTTGTAGACAGCCTCCTGTCTGGGGCGTTTCCACAAAATCACACAAGTTAAAGTATAGATATAACACCAAATTCCTATCTTCTAATCCAAAGACAATTCCTATACATAAACTATGTAATCATTCCCAGCAAATTACTACCTTTCTATTGATACCAAAGATGACATAGTTCCTATGGATTATAGCATTTATGATATATGAATAGAAAATATTATAAATGCTTCCCTAAATCCAGACAGCGTCACATAGGGCTCTGCCCTGCCCTCCAGGGGGCATGCCAGGCTCCCCCTGTGCCCCCCCCGGCAGGGAGGGCATTGATGTAGTCCTGGGGTAGCCCTAAGTCGATTTAGGGCTACCCCACGATTACGCTGGCTTAATTTGACTTTAAAAACTCGAATTAAGTCTTAAATCTACTTAAATCTAGGTTTAATCAAGTCGACTTAATTTTCATTAAGTCATAGAATCATAGAATAATAGGGTTGGAAGGGACCTCACGAGGTCATCTAGTCCAACCCCCTGCTAAAAAGCAGGACCACTCCCCCTAAATCACCCCAGCCAGGGTTTTGTCTAACCGAGCCTTAAAAATCTCCAAAGATGGAGATTCTACCACCTCCCTAGGTAACCCATTCCAATGCTTCACCACCCTCCTAGTGAGAAAATTTTTCCTAATATCCAACCTTGCCCTCCCCAGCTGTAATTTCAAACCATTGCTCCTTGTTCTGTCCTCTGTTACCCTCGAGAACAGCCTAGCTCCCTCCTCTTTGGAGCAACCCTTCAAGTAGTTGTAGTCTTGTCTTCTGTAGACTAAATAAGCCTAGTTCCTTCAGTCTCTCCTCGTAAGTCATGTGCCCCAGCCCCCTAATCATTTTTGTTGCCCTCTGCTGGACTCTTTCTAATTTGTCCACATCCTTTCTGTAGTGGGGAGCCCAAAACTGAACACAGTATTCCAGATGCGGCCTGACCAGTGTCGAATAGAGGGGAATTATCACATCCCTCGATCTGCTGGCAATACTCCTACTGATGCAGCCTAATATGCCATTGGCCTTTTTGGCAACAAGGGCACACTGTTGGCTCATATTCATCTTCCCGTCCACCTTAACCCCCAGGTCCTTTTCTATAGCGCTGTTACTTAGCCGATCGGTCCCCAGCCTGTAGCAGTGCATGGGATTTTTCTGTCCTAAGTGCAGGACTTTGCACTTGTCTTTGTTGAACCTCATGAGGTTTCTTTCGGCCCAGTGTTCCAATTTGTCCAAGTCTCCCTGGATCCTGTCCCTGCCCTCCAGAGTATCTACCATTCCCCCCAACTTGGTGTCATCCGCAAACTTATTAAGCACACAGTCTACTCCATCATCAAGATCATTAATGAAGATGTTGAATAGAACCGGCCCCAGGACCGACCCCTGGGGCACTCCACTCGTTACCGGTTGCCAACCAGACATCGAGCCATTGATTCCTACCCGCTGAGCCCGTTGATCTAACCAGTTTTCGATCCACCTTACGGTCCACTTGTCCAACCCATACTTCCGATGAGAATGCTGTGGGCAACTGTATCAAAAGCCTTGCTAAAGTCAAGGTATACCACATCAACGGCTCTTGCCACATCCACAAATCCAGTCATCTCATCAGAGAAGGAAATCAGGTTGGTCAGGCACGATTTGCCCTTGGTGAATCCATGTTGACTGTTCCTGATCACTCTATTTTCCTCCAAGTGTTTCAGGATGGATTCCTTGAGGACCTGCTCCATGATTTTCCCAGGGATTGAGGTGAGGCTGACTGGTCTGCAGTTCCCTGGATCCTCCTTTTTCCCTTTCTTAAAGATAGGTACTATATTTGCCTTTTTCCAATCCTCCGGGATCACCCCCGTTCGCCACGAGTTCTGAAAGATAATGGCCAGCAGCTCTGCAATCACTTCCCCCAACTCCCTCAGCACCCTCGGATGCAGTTCATCCAGCCCCATGGACTTGTGCACATCCAACTTCTTTAAGTAGTCCCTAACCTGACTTTCCATCACCGAGGGCCACTCTTCTTTCCATTCCGCGTTACCCCGTGTAGTAGCCTGGGAGCTGGCCCTCCCTGTGAAGACTGAAGTAAAAAAAGCATTGAGTACTTCAGCCTTTTCCGCCCCATCCTCCACGAGGATGCCTGCCCCATTCAGTAAGGGACCTACACCACCTCTGATCCTTTTCTTGTTGCTGATATACTTATAGAACCCCTTTCTGTTATCCCTCACGTCTCTTGCTAGCTGCAACTCCAATTTTCCTTTGGCCTTTCTGATTTTATCCCTGCAGTCCCGAGCAATATCTTTATACGCCTCCCTTGTCATCTGTCCAAGCTTCCACTTCTTGTAAGCTTCCCTTTTATGTTTCCGCTGCCCGCAGAGCTGCTTAAGTCGAATTAAGGAAACTGTAGTGTAGACGCAGGATAAATTAAGTCGACGTAAGCAAGCTTAAGTCAACTTAATTTACAAGTATAGACACAGCCAATGTGCCGGTTAGTTCGAACTAAGCAGTTAGTTAGAATAACATGGCCACATTTACTTAATTCAAAATAACTAGTTTGAATTAAGGGTTAGTTCGAAAGGTATAATCAAATTTATTAGTTCGAATTAAGGAAGCCGTTAATTCGAACTAATGAAAGCCTGGGGTGGTAGCTTCCTTAATTCGAACTAACTTGCAAGTGTAGACATAGCCTATGAGTCTATTTATCTGGATGTCATGAACAGCATCTTCCAGCAGTGGGGAGTTCCTCAAGTAGATCTGTTCACAATAAAACTCAACAGGAAGTGTCAGCAGTATTGTTCGTTCCTGAGCCACAACCTGGGCTCAGTCATAGATGTGTTCCTCTTTCCTTTGAAGGCCAACTGCTTTACATGTTCCTTCCTTTCTCAGTTGTTCACAAGGTCCTGCTCAAGATTAGGAGAGAGAACATCTGTCATACTGGTAGCCCCAGCCTGGCCCTGACAGCAATTGGAACTGTCAGTAGTGACTCCGATCTCCCAGCCTTTTGGTACTGGGCCTAATCACACAGGACTACAGCTGCCTCCAACATTCCAACCTTGGATCTCTCCGCCTCATAGCGTGGAAGTTTTATGGTTAAATCTCATGGAGTCCACATGCTTGGGGACTGTCAGAAAGGTCCTCCTTGTCAGCAAAAAACAGTTCACCAAGGCTGTGTACTTGGCCAAGCAAAAGAGGTTTTCCATTTGGGTAATGCAGATGGTCACCCCTTTGATGCAAGCAGTATTACTCTATATTTTGGACTCTCTGCTGCACTGCAAGCAGGTAGGTCTGGCAGTGTCATCCATAAAGGTGTGCCGAGTGGTGATTTCTGCATCCAGCCTGCATTGCTTGGTTGATCAGTCTTTGCTAATCTGATGGTGACCCATTTTCTCAAGAGCCTGGACAGACTATCCCCTCAAGTTCACTGTCCAAAGCAGCATGGAGAACTTAACCTGGTGCTCTCCGTGTTAATGGGGCCTCCCTTTATGTCCTTAGCAATATGCCCGCTCCTTTACCTCTCATGGAAGGTGGCATTCCTGGTCATGATAACCTCAGCTAGGAGGGTATCTGAGGTTAAGGCTTGGACATTTGTCTCCATACACGATGTTGCATAAGGACAAGATCCAGTTGTGACCTCATATGGCCTTCCTCCCTAAAATAGTATCCCAGTTTCATGTGAGCCAGGACATCATCTTCCCATTATTCTTCCCTAAACCACATGCCAATAGCAGAGACATTGTCACCATTACCTGGATGTCAGGTAGTCCCTGGCTTTCTACATTGAAAAGACAAGATGATATCATAAATCAAATCAACTCCTTTTTCACAGTAGTAGACAGGATGAAGGGTGTCCTAGTGTTATCCCAGAGGATTTCATCATGGATCATGTCCCGCATTAGGACTTGCTATGACTTGGCAAATATATCAGCCCCTGCTCTGACAACACACTCCATGAGGGCGCAGGCCCCTTTTGGAGCATCCCTGGTGCATGGTCACAACATCAGTAGGAGTATTGCCAGCAGATCGCTATATTCGACACTGGTCAGGCCACATCTGGAATACTGTGTCCAGTTTTGGGCTCCCCACTACAGAAAGGATGTGGACAAATTAGAAAGAGTCCAGCGGAGGGCAACAAAAATGATTAGAGGGTTGGGGCACATGACTTATGAGGAGAGACTGAAGGAACTAGGCTTATTTAGTCTACAGAAGAGAAGACTGAGGGGAGATTTGATAGCAACCTTCAACTACTTGAAGGGGTGCTCCAGAGAGGAGGGAGCTAGGCTGTTCTCGATGGTAACGGGACAGAACAAGGAGCAATGGTTTAAAATTACAGCTGGGGAGGTCAAGGTTGGATATTAGGAAAAACGTTCTCACTGGGAGGGTGGTGAAGCATTGGAATGGGCTACCTAGGAAGGTGGTAGAATCTCCATCTTTGGAGATTTTTAAGGCCCGGTTAGACAAAACCATGGCTGGGGTGATTTAGTGGGAGTGGTCCTGCTTTTTAGCAGGGGGTTGGACTAGATGACCTCGTGAGGTCCCTTCCATCCCTATTATTCTATGATTCTAACATAGTCATCACTCCACATGTTCATCTCGCATTATACCATTACCCAACAAGCCAGGGACGATGAAGCATTCAGCAGAGCTGTGCTTCAGTCAGCAATTCTATGAGATCTGACCCCTCCTCCTACAGTCAGCGTCGGAGTCCCCTACTTAGAATTGACATGAGCAAACACTCAAAGAAGAAAAAAGGTTACCTACCTTTCATAACTTGTTTTTTGAGCTCTGTTGCCCATGTCCATTCCATGACCCACCCACCTTCCCCTCTGTTGGAGCCATCTGGCAAGAAGAAAACAAAGGCTGTATATATGACATCATGAAGCTGCAACTTCAGGGGGACATGCACTAATGTGACAGGTACCGCTAGGGAAAAACCCTTCCAATGACTGTGCACGAGGCATGCACTCACCTACTTGGACTGGCTATGAGCAACAGTTACAGAAGGTAGATAACTGTTTTTCTCTGCAACAGACTTGTTTTCCTTCCTTCCATTAGCACCTCAATTGTCCTGTGGCTCCACTGATTGTTTGGCAGGTTTCCTAATTCCAATGTCCTTAATTTTTTTTGTCTGTTATTTTTTTGTATCTCCTACTAGTTGCTCTTCAAATTCTTTTTGGACTGTCTAATTATATTTTACACGTGGCTTGCCAGAGTTTATGTTCCTTTCCATTTTCCTCAATAGGGTTTGACTTCAGATTTGTAAAGGCTGCTTCTTTCCTTTTCACTGCGTCTTCTACTCTGCTGTTTAGCTTTGGTGATGCTTTTTTTTTTTTTTTGTATAAGTTGCTTTAAAATATACAAAGTAATGCAATACTTAGAATCTACAGTACATTAAGATATGATTGATTCATTTAGTAGCCATATAAAACCAGACATACAGAGTTTAATGAACAGTGAAGTAACAAAGTGGGAAAATCGTTAGCAAACCTGTTCCAGCTTACACCTGTTTACTGAAAAGCTTACAGATATCACTAGGGGCCAAATTTTGCCTTGGTATAAACAGGTGCAATTCCCATTGATTTTAGTGGGGGTTGTCCTTGGATGAGCCCAGGGCTGAATTTGTTGATGTTTATTCATTTATCCAATGTCTGCAGTCATTGTAATGAATCTGTCAATCATCCCAAGTAAGCAGATGTGTCCTTTATCAGGGGAGTGGATATTTGGATTCTTCTATGCAGTATCCATCCATTTAAAGCCTGCAGCTGTATTCCTATGGCACTTTAATTGAATGAATTCAGCAACTGGATGTGATAGGTACCTGGCACTTGATTGTATAAATGCATTTGCTGGGTGTTTCTGACTTGGCAATGAAATGGACAACAGTGTTGGCATTTAAGTTGTTACAATTAGGCTTTGCTGTTAACAACCCATTAAAATGAATGTGGGAAATTCATTCCATTCTTAGTGCTTTTTGTTTCAGTACTTGAGAGTGAGAAGGAATAGGTACATTTTCTTTTGTGGTAACCTCAAGCCCCGCTAGGAAACTAAAACATTGAAAGTATCAACAGTAAAATCCACAGGAAGATTCTAAATCGGTGGATTTCATGGAGTGAGATTTGTCCAAGACTGCAACCGACTGCTTTGATACAAATAAATGTTACATTCTCCAGTTTATTTTATTGTAATGATGAGTAAAGTCATGGTTATTCTGATTGCTATGATTATGAATAGAGGTTAAAAAGTATGAGTGCCCATAGTTATGCATGAAAATAAATGGCTTGATTTTTCAAAACCACTCAGCACTCAACACTTCTGAAAATTGAGCCACTTATTTAGATGCCTAGACAGAGATTTAGGAGAATAACTTTATGGTCATATTTTAAAAAGTGGGTTGTCTGCTGTTACTCCATCTACATTCAGAGTTAGTTACTTTGTGATAATTCATTATGTCTGGTCAATAGGCTTCATTCCTGGGGTAGGATTAATACAATCAGTCATCACCATCATAAAATGGCTATAATCTCATTTTCTTCACACATGAATTTTTTTCAGAGGTGACTGGATGGAGTGTTCTCATGATATGATGAGCAGTGGTTGGGGTTTCATAGAGGATTACTTTATCTTAGATGCTGAAGGGGCACGTCCCCTCGTCAGGGTTGGGGGGTAGGCAGTAGTATGCAAATTGAGACAGCTGGGAGACAGGGTATGCCAGTAAGTAATGGATGAATTGAGACGGTAAGGGGGTAGAGGATGTTGGCTGGATCACTGGAGTCTGGTATAGGGATGAGGCAGGTTGAGGCTGTGTTATCAATGACATCCATGTATTCGGATGCCAATGTAGCATCTGCCATTTAACTTGGCTTCGTATAATTTACAGGCAATCAATCAAAAAGTCATGTTTCTCTTCTACATAATTCACTTGTTTTGCTCTGTGCCATTTGCCAGTGGGGCATTATTCATATTCAAAGATCACATAATAGGAGCTTCATATTTAAACAGAAGAAATGCACCCTTTTATAGCAAGGGGAAAAGAATGAAATAGTTGATTAATACTTAGGCACTTTTATCTTTAGCATTAAAGATTGTAATACATTTTATTTATGGCAAGGTAAAGTTTAGATTTTGCTTCATTTATTCTAAATAAGAATTTGGTATGATTATCATCAGCAATCAAATAAAAACATCATTTGTAGTCTAAGATAAGTAGATACAAAAAAAAGAGTGCTAAGCGGGCCTAAAATGTTGCTTTAATCATTATATATACTAAAACACGTGAGGATGGGTAGTGTGGGGGGAAGTTCCTTTCTGTAATTAATCAATTTTTAAAAAATAACTAAGGGCCAGATTCTGTCACCCTTACTCTCCAAGTATTTAGCAAGTACCATGGACTTCAATTATATCCTACTCTTTGAGTAGTCCAAACTTATGAATATCAAGAATATCAAGATCGGGCCCTACACTTGTATTCGGATTTATATTTTTACTTATATATCATATTTAATCTTGCATCAATCTAGTCTCTCAAGGTCCATCCCAGCCCTACATTTTTATGATACAAAAGATAATGAGTAAAATTTTCAAAAGTACCAATTAAAAACTCTAAGTGTATGTTGACACTTAAACTGCTACTGTGGCACAGCTGGAGAGCTTCAGTGTAGATACTACCTATGCCATAGAAGTTCTCCTCTTGGTGTAGATAATCCACCTCCCTGAGAGGCAGCAGATAGTTGACGGAGGAAGCATCATGTACAGTGGGACTTAGGTCAGCATAGCGATGTTGCTCAGGGGTGCAGATTTTTCACACCCCTGAGAGATGTAGCTAGGCTGATATAAATTCCTAGTGTAGTCAGCCTTTAAGATGCCTATGAGCCTAAGGGCTGGTCTACATTAAAAACTTACATTGGGACAGCTACTTCTATCTGGGGTGTGAAAAGTCTACACTACCTGAGAGATATAGCTATACCAACCTAAACTCCCATTGTAGACAGTGCCATGTTAACGGGAGAATTCTTCTCTTGACCTAGCTTTTGCCTCTCAAGGGGATGGATTAACTACAGCAATGGGAGAGCCTCTCCTGTCACTGTAGCGAGTGCCTGCACAGAAGCATTGCAGCTGTGCCGCTATAGTGTTTTATGTGTAGACATAGCCTGAATGTCACTGAAAGACAATGCAATGTAGGCTCCTAGGTCGAGATAATCAAAAGGCTCCTAACTTCTACTGAAATCAATATAAAGACCTTAAGGATTTGAGCCCTAAATAACTTTTAAAGAGTAGGCACCTGAGGCAAGTCACTTAGGAATTTTCCAAACTTTTGTACATGAATGTAAATAGCAGATACTTAATTTTTCTTCTGCGGGATATAACATGATATTTACATAATTAATTCCTTCTAAATATTATCTGACTAATCAAACATTAACATGGTTGCAACCAATAATATATATGTAATATTTTTTCATTTTTTATGAGAGACAACTGGGTTTTCTTATTTCTGCTCAGTTCAAATATATCCATTTAAGCTCTTCATGATAGGGACCATCTTTGTTATGTGTTTGTACAGTGCCTAGGACAATGAGGCTTTGTCCCTAATTGTGGTCCATGGATTCTATTGCAATGCAAATGGCTAATAATAATAGCTAAGTGTCTGAGATTCTCCATTGAGTCTCATCTTCCCTAAGGCCAGTTCTTAATCTTATTATTTTAGCTAAGATCTTTTATATCTTTGATCAATTTAGCAGTTCTTTTCTGAACCTTCTCCAGCATTTATAGATAGTAATGGCTCCTTAATGATGGCGTATCACATCAGTGATCTCTAAGTGAAGGGTCTGTAGCTGTATTCATTGACTCACTAGACAAAGACATTATAATATAGCCTATCACATCAGTGACCCATGGGTTTAATGTTATACATTTCACTGATCTTTTTATTCTGCCAAACTACTGTTAGGCAAACAAAGGAAGCTAGCATTCATGCACAAAATGTATCTTTAAAGACATGCCTAGTGTCTGATGTAAATTGGCAAAAACAAGGACAACCTCAGTTAACATTTTTCTGCCCTAATTGACCTTGTTGTGTCTTTGATTTCAGCAATACATAGGAAGGTACAGCATGTTTTCTATTCTCCCCCCCCCCCGTGCATTCTAGAGTGTGACATAAGGCTGGTGTGAAAGATGAATGTGGGTTTAAGTAAGCCCCTTCATGTGATTCAGACGTTAACAATAAAATCA
Source organism: Pelusios castaneus (assembly GCA_007922175.1). Taxonomy (NCBI): domain Eukaryota; kingdom Metazoa; phylum Chordata; order Testudines; family Pelomedusidae; genus Pelusios; species Pelusios castaneus. The sequence continues at coordinate 40,502,696 of ML685766.1, forward strand.
AGAGAGTACTGTCATTCAGTACCAGCAAGTACCAGCTCTGTTCACCTACTGACCATAATGAACGTAAAATGCTAGTAGTAATAGATAGATTAAAATGAAAACCCCCTTCATCTTGGCATGTGAGAGATTTGCAATCACATTTTGAGTCTTAGAGTGTTGCCTGACAGGAGATTAATGTGTGGGTGGATTGACCTTTATTGCAAGAGCTGTTGTTTTTGTATGAAACGTGAAAAACAAATTTCAAATAGATGGCTTATTGCACTTTTCTTGCAATTTATATTATCACCCCTTTAGACTTCTCAGTAGTAAAAGACCTGATGAGTTTAAGTGCCATTATTCCTTTTCTTTTCTTGTGTGGCACTGGATTTGCTACCAACAGCAAGGCCAGCTTCTCAGTCTTTGGACTGTCAAAGAACATGACATTTCTTAATGATTTTGTTTTAGGCAGTGCTTTTTTTCTGCCGGAACGCACCGGAACGGCGTTCCGGCACCTTTTTTTCCCCGCCGGTGCTCCCTCCCAGCTGTGCAGGCTGGGCCGGGCTGGGGAGATTTAAATCTCCCGCCCTGAGCATGCGCAGTTACAGCGTGCTCAGGGCGGGAGCGGACTGGCCGGCAGCAGCTCTGCCGGCCGTCCCTGCAGTTCCCAGCCTCCGGCCAGGTAAGGGGGCTGGAGGGAGGCCTGGAGAGGGGTGGGGACAAGGAGACGGGCCGGGTTGTGGGGTGCGGGGGACAAGGAGACGGGCCGGGTTGT